>MU226618.1:733673-778725 GCA_018584345.1 Thuja plicata
GGTAGCAAAAATTCAAAAAATAAAAATAAAAAGTCTTGAAAAAAAGAAAAAAAAAAAGAAAATGAAAAAATTGTAATAAAATCCAAGTGGTGAAAACCTCGAAATGGGCGCTACTTGAGGCCTTTGTACCCCTGTTTCTTAGTGCGTGTCCTCGACACTTAGCCTTTCTCCATCATACCTTATCCTTGTTGCCTTGGTTTGGAATTGGTCTTTGTCTTTGTCTAGGGGGCATAACGGTGTTAGCTTTGGTCTCTTAGATGTGTTAGTCTTTAGGACATCTCACAAATGGTGTTTTTCAACACCACCCCAACTGTATTTTTTAAACCAATCCCTAACATCAAGTGTTTTTCAACACTTACCGGTTTGGTCTTACCCTTTTTTTTCATGTGGTCTTACCTGCTTGCGAGCATTCAATCCTTATCCTTGGAACTCAGTATCAGTTAACACACTTAAATTTTTAATCACAACACTTAATGCTTGAGCTATGTCAAGATCTTTTCTTTGTGTGCTGACTGTTATTGATTTTCGTTGAGTGTCCTTGTCTAATAAGTCTCTCCGGGATGCATAGCTACAGGACTTGGGGCATGTGACATGTTTTTATTTGCTTCCTGCTTTATGCTTCACTATTTTTTGCACAATCGTTCTGCTAGTCATCCTAGCCTCTATGCCTTGATGCGAGCGTGGTTTTGCTATATTAAATTGGGTAAGCTAACATCACAGTCATCTTGACCTTTATGTCTTTGATGCTTATGTTAGAATCTTTCCACATTCCAATCTGATATAAATCACATTCATATCTTCATAGTTGCACTTGTGACTAGTGATGATTGTGTGATTTTCCGATGTCCATTAATAATGGCCCAATGATGAAAACAAGTTCTTTAACATTCTCTAATGAATGATGAACACAAAGTCCTATGTTACAGTTGCTCTATTGCAAGTACACCTTTGCATTTACATGTAGCTTACATTGTTAGACCTCATGTTAGTTTGCATTTTAGGCTGCATTATGAGTTTGAGAGGGTTTCCTTCATCTTTCTTGTGGACTTTTAATCAACTGTAATCGTGTTCTGATCTTCATTTCCATATCTTCTTTCGTGATCTCAATTGAAATTTTCTATCTTACACAGTTGATTGATTTTGGGGCATTCTATTTCTTAAGGCAAATTCTCTTTCTTCTCTCCATTTCTTTTCACCTCTTCCAAACATCTACCTTCAATTTGATTTCACCCCACTTCTTTTCTTCTAATTCAACCTTGGGGCATAATCATTCGTGCTTGATGATCTACCTCGATTCTGTGATTTTTATATCTTTCATCTTACATCAAGAACCTTATCTTTAGTTCGATTTGATCAAATTTATTTATTTTTTGTTTCTCCTCTATCTCAATTTCGATCACGAGGGGGCAGTACCTATCAAACTTCAATCCTTGATTCAGCTTTATCAATCCTATTATTTGTTCCACTTGGGGCAACCTTTCTTGAGATTCTTATCTCGGACATGTCAATTACTTATTTACAACAGTGTTGATGTTTGTGTTGTTTTGTGATCCCAAATCGATCTCACACTTCAACTGCATTTTTTGACTACATGTGTTCCCAGAATGATCACACATTAGTCAAAGAGGGGTAAATGTATGCACCCTAAAATGGTTGCCTAGACTACATGCCCCCATTTATCAATTTACCATTTTATCAAATTCCTGAATCAATGGTTTGGAACATTTTCAATTCAAATCAATTTCCTTGATCAAATTGTAATTAATTCAATTATTTCAATATTTCCTAAGGTTTGATCATTTTTATTTAATTAAAAGATTTAACCTCCCTTTTAATTAAATAAAATTCATCTTATTTAATTAAATAAAATTTTTCCCTTTTAATTAAATAAAATTCATCTTATTTAATTAAATTAAATTTCTCCCATTTAATTAAATAAAATTATTCTAATTTATTTAATTAACAGAAAACCCCTCTTTTAATTAAATAAATAAAAGTCCCCACTTAAAGCACTTTATTTGATGAAAAAGGAAATAAATTAAATAAAAATCTCTTTTTCTTCACATCTTTCTAAGTGGTGGGATTTTTGCTTTCAATGAGTACATGGATCAATCAAGATTTAATCTCCAGCATTGCTCATTTTTTTTACCTCTTAATTTCAACCGTTCACTTTTCTTTGTAAGGAAACCTCTCCTTCTCATTCTCATATAGAATTTTTAAGTATTGTTATGTTGCAGGTTTGGAGAGCAATTTTGGAGGAGAATTTGAGCACTTTGGCTTGGATATTGCAACTTCTCTTTTCTTGTCTTCTTCTTCCTACATCCATGACTATTCATGTAGATTAGATTTATATTAGATTAAATTCATATTTCCTTTCAGAGAATAATCATGCATTGTTATCATTTAGATTAATTTCCTTTCATGCATTGCAATCATATAGAATAGTTGTCATTTTCATGCATCGAATCTCTCATTTCATGGTGTACTTGCATAGGCACAACTAGGTCAATCTGAGGGTCTCCATCACAAACCTTTGCACTCCGTGGCTAGAGAGCTATGAGTCGATATTTGAGGTCTCATTCTTGAGCAACCTTGAATGGAATGACTCATAGAAGTGTGACACATTTTTAAGCACACAAGCACCAACACTTGCCACTGCAAATTTTGCTACCAATTGCCTTGTGGAGGCTACCAATTCACTTGGGGTTTTTGCCAATTCCCTTGGGGATTTCTGCATTGAGGATTGGGTTAAGTTTGTCACTGAGGTTATGGATTATTCCAGGGAGAGTATTGATTATTCACAGGGACTTGCCATTGACTACTATAAAATGAACCATTAAACGTAAGAGGGTCCTGAGGCATACCTTGTCTTTGAGCCCATGGTCTTCATTGTGCAACGAACAATATTTTCTCATCATCTCCTTCAATTGTCTTATAATCAGTGGGTAGGTGTGCAGTCTCCATATTGGCAACCAACTTGCAACGACAATCTCTCTTCTTTTGTCTACAATGTGGACATAATTCTTCTAGAATAGCTTCGGCCTCTTCACGCTTCTTTTTTGCCTGCATTGTGTCTAGCTGGGTGGCCATGTTATAGATAATGTCCTGCTTGAAGTCGGACAACAGGTGTGTGATTTATGTCTGAGAGGCTCCAGTGCCATTTCATTTTTTCCTGTTGTAGACCTATATCCTCTTCCCTTCTTTGCAGCAGCTCTTGAGTAATTGAGGCAGATTTTATTGATATCCTCCCATGTAGATTGGGTGATATCTCCTCCAGCCATGAGATCCAAGGCTTCAGTTCACCCTTCATTTATACCCCTCAAAAAGAGAAGTTTTTATGACTCCTGGTTGAGCTGGTGCTAAGTATTCTTCTACAAGCTAAACAAGAATCTTGACACATAATCCTTTAGACTCTCATCTTCCTTTTGTGTCATCTTGAAGATGTCATCCCCTCGCATATCATTCCCCTGTAGTAATCCTTATACTTTGTCAAGAATGCTATCTTCATTTTGTTCCAATCATAGACAACATCTTGGCCCAATCCCATAAACCATCTCAATGCGGACTCTTTGAGAGTTGCAGGAAATAATTTGAGCCTATGGGCATCCGTGGTGTAGTCGTAACTACGACAAAGTATATCAAACTCAAAGAGAAAGGTATCTGGGTCCTCAATTTCCAGGCCATAGAATTTTGGAAGGGCTGAAGAAGGAATATTCTTGAGGTGTGGAAGTTGCAAGCTTGTTTTTGCAAAGTCTGCTAGATGTAGATCAAAGTCTGTGATTAAGAGACATCATTGGAACTGAACAAGCAAAGACAGTTGCTATTAGACAGTTCATTGGATTGTATTTTTCATATACATTGTATTTCAGACAGTAAGTCCTAAAGGTGGATTTAACCTTCTTTAGGAAGTGAGCCTATTGTTACTCTTGACTCCTAATAGGGTCTATCCTTTAAAAGGGACTATGTACTATAATGCATTAATAAGCTCCTAATAGGGCTAAATCTCTTAGCAGGGATACTATAATCTTAGTACACTATTTGAGGGTGTTAATTCCTACTAAGGTTTTACCTTGAATGAGGTTTCCTCGACAACAAAGGATTGTGTTATGGTGTTGCATTTACTATGTTATCATTTGGATTAAAGTTTTGGTTTATAATGTTTGAGTTTAATAATCAGTCTCACAACAGATTCACTCCCCCTCTCAGTTGTGTTAAGTATGTGAAAGCGTTATTGAAGAAATTTGGTATGGACAATTCAAAAATTGTTGGTACTCTATGATTACTGGTTGTAAATTGAAAAATATTGATGGTACACCTAATGCAAATCATACAAGATACATATCTATGATCGGTGGGCTACTATACCTGACACAAACTAGACCATATATTATGAATATCGTCTGCACTGTTAATAGATTTCAAGCAGAACCAAAGGAATCTCATGTTGTTGTTGTTGTTGTTAAGAGGATAGTCAAATACTTGAAAGTGACAATTGATTATGGCTTATGGTATGTAAGGGATGAATATTTTACATTGAGTGCATTTACTAATGCATATTGGGTGGGTAATGTGGATGACAAAAGAAGCACAAGTGGTGGACCATTCTTTTTGGGTAAGACATTAGTTTCATGGGCAAGTCAGAAACAAAATTGTATATCACAATCTACTGTTGAAGTTGAATATGTTGTTGTTGCTATTAATTTTACACAAGTGATATGGATGAAGCAAATGTTGAAAGATATCAAAGTGACTTTTAACAAGCCTATTACTATTCATTGTGACAATTCAAGTGCTATCAATATTTCAAAGAGCCCTGTGTTGCATTCAAAGGAAAAAAACACATTTCTATTAAATATAATTTCTCAAGAGACAAAGTCAATGAGAAAGAAGTCAAATTGGAGTATGTGTCTACAAAACAATAGATTGCATATATTTTTATGAAGCCCTTCCCAAAAGATACTTTTGAGTATCTTTGAGGTAAGCTTGGGGTGATTTCCCCTCTTGATCAAAGCTACACATGCATTGAGATGCATTAGTCCAGTGTGTTTATAGATTATCATTAATCTGGATTGATGTTTCTAGTGGCTACTCCTTAAGGGGAGTAGTGGTTAGTGGTTGAGAGATGTTCATTCATTTTTGAGAGATGCTTGTTTAAATTTTTGGCCTCTATCACTTAGTGCATACATGTGCCTTTGTCATTAATGTCAATGCGGGAAAGATACTCACGTGAAAAGAAAAAAAAGTATGAGACTACGAGGGAGAGATGATAAAACAAGTATGTTATATTATGGATATTGCTGGTATTGTTATTGATATTGTTTATTTGTGTATTGATTTCATTTTTTATAGCATATGTTGCCATCAATGCCAATGGGGGAGATTGTTGAGATATTGTTCAGATTGTGTTGGCATTAATTTTTTGTCATTGATTTCAACATATTCCTATTGTTGGAGACAATGTTTCTAAGATGTTGAGTGAGATGATTTTTGTGGTATGACTACTATATTGAATATCAAATGTTGTGTAGCTGGAAATGTGTTTGGGGATGTTTGTACTTGAGTCAGTTCAAGTGGCAGAGGTCTGCATGTTGATTTGACTGAGTTGTGAATATTTATCAGAGACTGCTATTTTGGTTGTTTAGGAAGAGACAATGTTTCCATTATTGGATCGGTGTGGACCAGTTTGAAAATATTCTTTGTTGCTAACCTAGTGGTGAGTTCAGGACATAGATGTGTATCCTCAGCTTGAGTAGTTTGTGATATGGATGTTGGAAAGCTATTTTTTATTTTATGACAGTGGTTATGGTTTAGTATTCCTGATGAACAGTGCATAGATGAGTTTGATTTATGAGACAAAGTTGTTCCTATTTATGTTATGGTATTTCATGTTGCTTGTTGATATTTCTTGATCGTGTCCTATTCATGTTGTTGGATTATGTGACAGGTTTTGAATATTTTTCATGTGACGTGTTGTTGTTCTTATTATTCTTGGTCGACTTGATGGTGTAGCGTATTGCGATAGATCGTGACATGATTTATGGATCTGGAGTGTGTTCGAGGATGTTATTATGGTCATTGCTATGTCTTAGCTGACATTCAATAGATCACATTATGTATTGAGCTAAATTAAATTAATATTTTGTAATTTGAGATAAATTGATGTAATGTATTAATATGTGATCATTTGTAATTGCAAAAGTATGACAAAGTGTGTGTTGGTTCAAAGATGTTGAAGAGAAGAGGTATGAGTGGAATCTGCAATCGAGGAAGAGATTCGATACACTTCATTGGAATTATTTTGGCATATCAAAGATGTTGTTTTGTTAGTTCATGAGTTTGGATAGTATGTCCTTTATGATTTGAGATCATATATTGATGTAAGGTAGCAAACCTTCCTTGGGATTGAGATCCTTGTTGTATTTGAGCAGTGAGCTCTAGGTAGTGTGCTTGAATGCATGTGCATTCCCATTTGTAATACTCCTAATAGGGTATAGTGCTTTTAATAGAGTACATCCATCTAGTGGGTTTGATCCCCGCCGTGTTTTTTCCCCTAATAGGATTTCCACGTCAAAAATCTTGGTGCTATGTGTTGATTACTGTGCTATGTTCCTACATTCATGTTTATCTTTCGGACCTGAGATTAAATTGGTAATTTGGTTAAAGGTATTGAGTATTTGGACACAACTAATTCATCCCCCTAGTTGTGTGTGATGCATTTATTCTAACATGTTTTTATGTTGAAGGCTTACCAGACACATTTAAAAGCAAAAAGACCACAACAAATGCCCATAATGGAGGGTTGCATACAACTCAAAGAAAGAGTGTTAATTTAAATGAAAAGGAAAAGGCAAGGAAGAATAGGAAAACCCATTATAAACATCTTAGGAGGAAGGGTTTCAATAGTATGTTTACTAACCTAATTCCTACTACCACCTTAAAGTCATCATCCAAAGACTTCCTTATATATTTGTGAAAGTTGAGCTTTCTATTTGGAGTCAAGTGGGCATGTACAGTTCAATGGATGAAAATTTGAGGGAATTGGGCAGGGAGTCCAACAAAGGAATTGTAAAAGATGATTCCAGACAAGTTAGGCTTATCGCAATGAAGCCATGTAGTAAAGTCATGAAATCTACTTTGGGTACTGACCAAAAGAACTGTTGAAAGAAACATAACTACTATTCAAGGAAAGTTAATTCTCAACCACAGATTGGATGACAATATTCATCCCTTGACTTTTCTTGAAGGCAAGAAAGACTTAGAATTCAATTTAAGGATCAAAATTCAGCTCCAGAAACTTGTGTGACGCCTTACGAATGAAGTTTCATGGGTAAATTTGAATCTTACGGGATCTGATTGAACCAAGAACAAAATAAATATATTGTATTAATTCAAATTTAATGACATATAACGTGAATTTTTTGAAAGATAAATTATGTTTTAACTAGACATGTTTGTTATAGATACATCTACTAAAGTAAATTTATAAGGGACTATTGGACGAGATGAGTAATAACCAACTTAAGATGTCAAAGCCACTTCCAGGGTTAAGCAAAGTCCCAAGCTAACTCAATTGAAAGGAAACCCAAAAGTACTCACCATTTGAAAATTGATATTCCATTGTTTCAATTTCCTTCTCCCATATTTTTCAACACCTCATCTGACCATTGCAAATTATTGTTTATTAAAAAATGTGTTGAATGCATATAGACAACTCAAATGGTAGAATCTTAAGCCGATTCTCACTAAATAATACCAAAAAGCATTATTAAATTAATAGTTGAAAAAAATCTTAATTGTACTTACTTTTGCTCTTCTTAAGCCCATGGTTATGACACTGTATAAGACATCTAAAACTGCTAATATAAAGATGAAGAATATGTGCCACCCTGGGAGACAAGAGGATGCATGCCTTTCATATGAAGAAAGAAATAACAATCAAATTAATTCTTAGGTCAATATAAGAATTTGACAACTGTGTCACAAGGTATACTCAAAATGGGCTAAACAATTCGAAACATTCCTGAAAAACATCATATAAGCCCTACTAGAAAACAATAAGAATCGGGATTTCATGGATACCTTTTGGGAATAGTGATCTAGAGCCCTAGTAGAAGAAGTCAAAATACACCTCCATGAAACTTCTTCATTAGAAGACATGGATGTCTAGAGCAGTTTTCGGTGGATTTCATCACTTATATCTACCTCATATTTCGACTCCAAAACTTTCTTCTTGTCATAGGGAAGCATGGAACAAGCTATGTTTTTTCCATATATGTAGATCTTGGAAATAGGTTGTTTTCCGACTGTCAATAGGAGGTAAATGAAGCCCATAAGAATCAATTCTGCAACCCAAAAAGAGCTATTTTCAAATATGTCTTTTCAACCCATTTATTATTCGTGGGAAGTTATGTTGAGAAATTCTATACAGGAAGTGTCTAAAAAACCAAGAAATAGTTTTCTGATATCTGTACAAGAGGGGTCTCTATATGAATATTAGACACTTTATCATGATTTGTCAAAACAAATACCAACACAACTATTATAAAAAACAAATCAATTTCAATATACATAATAATAAATCAATCTATTTCATCAAATCATGTTTTGGGATGAAAGTCTTCCTAGGAATCATCATCCCTTTACAAGTAGAATTTATTATATTGGGAGAAACTAAGCCCTGAATTAACAATCCAAATCCAAAAGAACAATACAAAATAGTAAGTATCTTTGGGATGTCTGCATCAAATTCAAAGGTAACTTTTCATTAAAATGCTTGCCTGATTTAATTTTATCAACTGCCTCATACAAGGGCTTCTCATTTCGTGCCAAAATCCACTAAAAATCCAACATGATAAGAGAAGGTTTGTTAGTACACAATAGACATTGAATTCAAACATAACATTGATAAAATGGAAGAACAATATTGAACGACAAAAATTGTCACATTGGAATGTTCTGTCAGAGAATCCAAAATTTATTATAGAATTCATAATTAACTTTTTCCAAAATATGTTAAGAATAAAATATCCAAACTAGTATGCCTGCATCCAAAATCCCCTGTTGTGCAAAGTAGTTAACAAAGCCTCACCTTGCCGACATGATAAATAGCTTGTTTAAGAATTATGTAAATGACAATGAATAGTAGACAAACAACTGCAACCACCCATGTTGGAGTTTCCTCCAAAGACCTTTCCCCTATAGCTACTAACATTATTGGATTTTTTTCAGGAATGTCGCTTCCTTCTTCCTTGTTATACACTATTCAGAGCTTCAAGATCAAATTCAGTACTAAGAACAAGTCTTGGGACTCAAAGTCAAGAATTTAAACAGAAGAACACTAAAAGTGATTATGATCATCAAAAAGTTGTTCTATATATAACAAGTTTGACTCTGCCTTAAGAGAACTCATACTGACTTCTTCAAACTGGTTATTGAGTACACTGATAAATTTCCAAAGTCTTGCTCATACATAGTCATTTCAGGTAGCATTTTATTTTTTAATTTTATTTAAAATTTGGATTTGAAAAATCTCTCATCTTTCTTGTTCACATTGAGAATTCGATGGAAGGAGAACTGTTTAAGTGGCCATTAAAAAAGATCCTCGCCCCTCGCGTTTTTCAAAATTATGAACATAAAATTGTAATGGAATATTTTGTTTTCTCGCCTACTCCAATTAAGCGCTACCATCTTCGTGGGCACACATGTTTCATCAGCTCCCCCCATATAAAAGTTCCTGAAAACTTCAAAGAAAAAAAATTAAAGAACTTTGATTTTAAAAACCAAACAATAGTGTAAAGAAGTGTACCTACTATAAGTGTTTATTTATAAATGAAGACAACTTAGAGAAAATTTATAGGGTTTGAATGAAAGTACAAACCTAAATTGAGACTTGGGACTTGAAAGGGCGGTTGACATCCCACAAAGCAAGAGCGAACACACACAAAGAGCAGGGCAAAGTAGAGAAAGAATGAAATGACATAACATCCGTGTGAAATGCCTTTCTTCAAGCCATCATCGTCATAGGAGCTTTCCTCTTCGATGATATTACACTAGGGCCACTCTTTGGTGTTGGGCTTCGTCTGGGGATTTCGGGGTTCCCAGAAAATATATTGGCCAAGGAGATCTGCGAGTGGCAACCAAAGGAGTGGTGTGAGGGACAAGCGACGAGGCTCAAAATGCTACAATAAACAACACAACAACTGGCTCAAATTCCTTCAGCATGATGCAAAATGCTACTTTAAATGTTCAAAATTTTAATGGAAACATGCACAAAAGTAACTTCATATGAAAAGCTTTCAAATCCTCCCTCAAAATGAACAAAATTGGTCACTGAAAACCTAACGACAACCAAAACAATGATTAATGCATTAACTAAAACCTTTTGGGAAAAATCATTGAGATTTTGGGCATTTAGGACATTTATTTTTGGAATACCTGTACCAAATGTTGTTTCTTTGCCAATGTAGCAATATAATTCCTAGAGCAACCAAGCCGATAATGGATCAATTCCTCCAATAATAGACACCAAGGTATATATAACAAAAACTTAAAACTAAAAATCTTCACTTGGTCAAAGGGCGATCAATTGGTAAAATATTCTTGGCACTAATTGCATGAGGATTTCTATAGATATAAAAGGGTAACACAATGATCAATCAAGAACAAAGAAGAGGTCTATGGATGCCAAAAATATATTTTTGATATCTAAATCAAGACAAAAATGAAAGATAGAGAAAACCCAGCTTCCAACAACATTGCAAATATCAGAAAGGGCCCTTCACCCTTTACCCTTCATTTTAACGCCTATAAAAGCACAAAATCAATTCTTTGCTCAAATGCTCCATTACAAAGGCGATACCCAAGAAGCATATGACAGAAAAAGCATGTAAGCATTAGATTTTCTTCATCTCACACATGAATTATACATTACTCAAACAAATACAAAACCATAAATTTACCCATAACACACAATATTATGTTTCAAAAAATCGAGGACACAACAAACTTTTAATATAGGTAGCTTTGTCGACGTCAATCCTATTCTCAACACACCCTCGCACTTCTTGCTGCATAATAATCAAACCCCAGTTTGAAAATATCCCCAAAAAGGGAAACGAAGAGAAATTTAGCATGTCTACAAAATGTGGAAGGGAAAACAAGACATGTGATCTGTTTTGGAAGTGACACTAATGGCTCGAGAAGAATGCATTTGCAAAATATGGAAGCAGTGATAAAACAGGTGTACGGTTGAGCAAACACATAGGTTTGTAGATTGCCACGACTCCCTACGCCCCTATTTTATGCTACATTTTCTCAGGATAAAATGAAAATACCTTCTAAAAAAAGGAGGTCAATCAGAAAACAAGAATTAAATTCCAAAAATTCCTTTTAATAAGAAATATTACTTTGACCATGGTATAAATGACATTGTTTGCAATTTGCTCGTGTCCTAAAATAATGTAATGAATATGCAAAAGCAGGTCGAAAACATTAGTCCCCACCATTAGAAGGCAAGGACTAATAAAACAAAACAACCTATACTATAGTAGAATTTCAAACAATTTATAAAATATCAAAATAAAAATACCTACAATAAACCTTAAAATCCAACTCTAATATAAATTTAAAACTCTATTTAGATTTATTATCATTACTCATGTCCAAAATTAAATTGTTTTGGTTTTTTCTAACAACAAAAACATTATACATTCACAAAGGTAATTAAAGGGACACGAAGAGAAATTTAGCATGTCTACAAAATGTGGAAAGGAAAACAAGACATTTGATCTGTTTTGGAAGTGACACTAATGGCTCGAGAAGAATGCGTTTGCAAAATGTGGAAGCGACGATAAAACAGGTGTATGGTTGAGCAGACACGTAGGTCTGTAGATTTCCATGACTCCCTACGCCCCTATTTTCTGCTACATTTTCTCAGGGATAAAATGAAAATACATTCTAAAAAAAAGGTCAATTAAAAAACAAGAATTAAATTCCAAAAATTCCTTTTAATAAGAAATATTACTCTGACCATGGTATAAAGGACATTGTTTGCAATTTGCTCATGTCCTAAAATAATGTAATGAATATGCAAAAGCAGGTCGAAAACATTAGTCCCCACCATTAGAAGGCAAGGACTAATAAAACAAGACAACCTATACTATAGTAGAATTTCAAACAATTTATAAAATATCAAAACAAAAAATACCTACAATAAACCTTAAAATCCAACTCTAATATAAATTTAAAACTCTATTTAGATTGATTATCATTACTCATGTCCAAAATTAAATTGTTTTGGTTTTTTCTAACAACAAAAACATTATATATTCACAAAGGTAATTAAAGGGACACGAAGAGAAATTTAGCATGTCTACAAAATGTGGAAGGGAAAACAAGACATGTGATCTGTTTTGGAAGTGACACTAATGGCTCGAGAAGAATGCATTTGCAAAATGTAGAAGCGACGATAAAATAGGTGTACGGTTGAGCAGACACGTAGGTCTGTAGATTGCCACGACTCCCCACGCCCCTATTTTCTGCTACATTTTCTCAGGGATAAAATGAAAATACCTTCTAAAAAAAATGAGGTCAATCAGAAAACAAGAATTAAATTCCAAAAATTTCTTTTAGTAAGAAATATTACTCTGACCATGGTATAAATGGCATTGTTTGCAATTTGCTCATGTCTTAAAATAATGTAACGAAGATGCAAAAGCAGGTCAAAAACATTAGTTCCCACCATTAGAAAACAATGACTAATAAAACAAAACAACATATACTATAATAGAATTTCAAACAATTTATAAAATATCAAAACAAAAAATACCTACAATAAACCTTAAAATCCAACTCTAATTTAAATTTAAAACTCTATTTAGATTGATTATAGATTCACAAAGGTAATTAAAGTGGGTCCACCTACCCTTGCCAATGTATAAAACAATTTAGAGAGAGGATAACCCTAGTTATAAATGTATGTATAAATTGTCAATTTTTTTTTCCCTCTCAGAAACCTTTTTTTCCCCTAAATATTTCGGGTTCTTCCCTCTGGCCGCTTGTCCGGTTTGTGTGTAGGGTCTGTGATGCGATTTTAAGATATTCATAGTCTAGAGGATTCGATCCCGCGACTGACGATTCCTGGTATTTCTTACATCCCTATCATTCAGATTTAGATTATGATTATCCTTCAACTTAAAAACAAATTTGTTGCATATGGTAGAATTTTCTGTTGGTGGAAGATGGTTGGAGTTAATCATATTTTTGGTTCAGCGAAAAATGTCTTATATTTTTTAAAATATATATATTTTTACTTTGTGCAGGCAGCAATTGTACGGTTTTTTTTTCTTGCACGGAACAAATTTATGCATTTATTGGTTCTATATACAACTAACCTGAGGACTTCTTTTGTATCGATATAATCTTCGGATGATTATTTACAGGCCCTGAAATCTCAAAGTTTTGGTCAAGTGAGTTTTCTTCAAGCACAAGTGTTCGAATATTTTACACTAATTTTTAATTCCAGTTTTGAAGTTAATGGCCTGATACGATCTAAAGCGCGGAGTGTCTGTAGAGGCCTGAAATGCAACACTCTGCGAACATGGAAAAAACTGGGAAAACTGGGATTTTGTTTCGAGGCTTTAAATAACTCTTTAGCATCTAATGCATCGACTTTTTTGTTCTTCAGTAGGTTTGGTGGGATGGCTGCATCCTCGGCTGTAGAATTGCCTTTATCTCTGCAGGTCTGTTTTCATTCATTCCCTATATGAGGACTTAGCTTTTATTTGTTTGAATGCTCCATAGGGTTACTTTTTGCAAAGGAAGTGTCGGATGGTTTTTCAATTAAATCGTTCTTTTGATTTAATTGTCGTTCATTCCAGAATACGTTTGGCTTATCTTGTATTTAAGTTGTCATGTGTTGGCTGCCAATGAGACGTGTGACAATAATTTCTGCCAATGAGATATGTGACAATAATTCTACATGACTACAATAGTATTAAACAATCTTAATCCTATTAGCAGTTTGCATTAATTACCACTAAATCTGAGTGGTAATGGAGATGATTTTGAAGCGGTACACACCGTAGATCGATTGAGCTTAATTATTTATTAATTGTGCTTTGGATATTATCTATAATATACTTACCATTTCAAGGGATTAAATGAACAAGGGTATGGCTATATCATACATCAATATAGTTATCACAAGATGTGGAATAGGGATAGGTCCTTGCCGTATACTTATCCGACGATGATCATAGATATTGCAAAGACATTAGGTTAAACTTGTTTTTTCCTATGATGTTCACACAGAAATTTTCAAGTGGTTCCAGCAAGCTTGAGCAGTGATTTTCTTCCATGGTGCTCATGATGATTTTTAGGCATGTTTACCAATAAACCCTAAAAAAAATGATGCCTGACATTTCTCCAATGTTGGGAGTGACAATTTTTAAGCAAACTCCAAATTAGTGTCTGTGCAACTTCAAAACACAGAAAGAGGGGAAAACAAAACAAAATGGGCACAAAAAAGACTACTATAGCAAAGAATTTAACCCCACGGGAGATCGTGAGGAGAAAGCATACATAGGAGCAAATATTAAATGGAGAGCAAAAATGTTTATAGTGCAGCTTAGGACAAGTTCTCATCATTTGAGGCGTGAAATCGGTAGATGGATCATGGATGATACCTAAGGAAGAATGGGAAGAGAGAATATGTCTATTTTGCAACATGGGAGTGGTTGAGACAGAGAGGCATTTTATCACTGAGTGTCTGACATACAATGACATCCGCTCCAGCTATGTGGATATTTTAGAACCGAGCAATTTGGGTATTTTATTTGAAGAAACACAACTAGATTGGACATCAAACTTAGTGATCAAAATTCATTGTCGAAGAGTAGACTTATAGAAGAAGTTTCAAATGGCACCCTATTTTGGGGCGTGTGCTATTTTAGGGGGTCCCATAGGCTACTTCGGCCTTGCAGATGTTATTAAAATCTTTCATTCATTCATTCACATTAGAACTATTCCTTTGTTCCATTTCATCTTTGCTTGGTTTTGATTTAATCTTTGCCTACAATTGATACTAGCAACAAAAGCCAAAGCTTCACTGTCATGAACTTCTTTTCTTGTGTTGTTTCAACATTACTTTACATTTAACATCAAATATAGCATAAAATAGTAATTACTAAATGAAGAAAGGACTTGTAACAAGAATATGATGGTCTAAATTTTTTTTTTTTTTAAAATTGTAATTTTTTTTCTATGCCTTTACAAACATGTTTTCAATATACTATGAGCTATGTTACTAGCTTGGGTTCAAAAGTTTAGGGATTCTTTTTTTCTTTTCTTGGGTTTAGTACATTTAGGTGTATGATATGTGTATGTAATGTAAAAAAAATATAAAAATAACTTTAATTTCCTCCAAGCCCGCATGAGTAGCGGTGTTGGCTTGAGCCTTGGGTTTACTCCCCAGTGGTCTTGAGTTTGACTCCAAAGCCCAGACTCACCTGATGCATTTGGCTTGTAGGCAGCTTGGTATATCCCTAGAGGATTATCTTGCACCATCTTGCCCCTTCCTGACCCCAACTTGGTAGCATGTAAGACCAAGGTAAGGTAGGTTGGGCGTTGGGCGTTGGGTTGGGTCGCGGGGATACCTCTAGCACAAAAACAAAACTTCCTCTAAATGTACAAAATTAAAGACACAATTGAGATCACAATTGATAATTGATAATTGATAATTCAATGTCAATTCTTGAATCATAAATGTTAATGGTAAATGAAAATGGTTTATGGAAACAGTAACATTACTCGGAATTGGGATTGACTCAACAAAGCAAAATCATAAATGGAATTCAATTGCTCAAGAAACTAAAAAATGCTGAAGACTTATAAAATTAGTGAAAAATGTTGTTTTGCTTTTTAAAACTAGATTGGGGTTCTCGAGGCAACAAACCCTAGTAGAATAACGCCCTTGTGAGTTCCAAAGGAAGTGCCATTGGTGTGCTCCTTGATATAGGGTAGGATCAAGGGGCAGACTTCCGGCTAGTAAGCCTAAATAAAGACCTTTGAGGCCATAACGACCTTTAAGGTATATGCCATACTTCATAGTTTTACTCATTTCTACTAAGCTCCAAATTCCTTTAAAAATTACGTGTTGAAGCAATAGCAATAGTAGTGAGAATTTAACAATCATGATCAATGGATTCCCAAAAAATTGTGCTCAATTTTTCAGATGCATGTTCAAATCCTTGTACCTGTGCTTAAAATGAGCATCGACTAATCTTTCTATTTTGCTCGAGTTCTTATTCTTGCCACTTCATATTAGTGCAATTGCACTTGGAAAATTAGTACAAATCATCTCATCAGGGTTAGGGCTAGCTTTTTTCTTTTATTTTTAAAATGCATGTTTCTTTTGAACATGATGGATTCTTATTGGGTTCCCAGAGTTGGCTAGTGTCCATCCTAGGCCTGCACATTAGGCCAAGACTGAATCTATATGCTGGAACCATAGCAGGATCATAATCTGACTTGAACTCGTCTAGGGTTGTCCAAGGTTCTTGGCAAACTTGGCTTCAGAGTAACAAGTATTATCAATTTTTGTTTTTGACCATTTTCAAAAAATAAAAGAAATGACATTAATTTGTAAATTAAATGCAATGTGTCAGACTTAGCCTGTTTGAACCCTTGCCAAACCTAGGTCAGATCCAGACTGGGAATAGTATTTGGTCTGGTTTAGTTTGGGTTTCGTCCAAGGTTTCTGGGGAACCCGACTTTAGAGATTGTGGGTTATATTATAAAAAGAAATCCCTTTCATGAGCATTTTTAGAAGAAGAAAGAAATGGCAATGAGTGGAAATTAAATTTTATGTGGTGTAATGCCTCACCAATGAACTCTTGGACTACAAGGTCAATACACATGCTAACAGAAACAAAACAATATTTGTTTGTTAACTCAATACAATACAGTTACGGTAATACATCATAAGATACTCATCATTGCATTAATAGAACCATAATTACTCATTACATCATCAAGTGCTATAAAGAATGATGAAACATGGAAGGTAAACATTTATATCCAAGGGTCCTGTTGTGACCTTTTCGCACATTGCCCCATTGCAAATGGGGACCCCCTCTTTTTGATGAATAAGCCAAGTCTTTTTGCAGTCAGTGTTGTCCCTCGACCCTTGAAATACATTGATGATTAATGCAAAGTCTGGGATTACATGTTACCTATCTTTGGCTCTGAGAAAAGGAAGTTTTGTGAGGGATAGTTAATTTGGTTAAGTTTGAAAAAGAAATATCTTTCAAAAGGGCATGCCAGTGAAATTTAGAGTGTTTTAATGAACTTACTATTTTCGGAAGTTTCTATTTTTAGTAAGTCATTTTTAGTAAATTTCATTGTGTCCCCAATTGGCCTAATTTTGAGTTTGGAAGTACTTACTATTTTTAGTAGTGAATATTTTAGTAAGTCTTATTGTGTCCCGGATTGGTGTTTGAACAAATTACTATTTATAGTAAGTTTTTTTGGCAACTGAGGAGCATTGACAAAAGGAGAGGCAAAAGGGTATCTAGATCTATATTCAAAAGAATGGACACATGAGGCAGTTGATCCCATAATGGCTAAGTCTGAGAACATCTAAAGAACTTCTTTAAAGAACATCAGAAAAGGGAAGGAGATGAAATTTCACTAAGTTTGAGAAAATCCATCAAGAACGTCCAAAAGTGGAAAATCCATCATGTGGGCTAAGTGCTGATCAAAAGAGCAAGGAGTGCAAAAGCGACTAAGTCATGGAAAAATCCTTGACCCACCCTTAGGAGCGCCCATGAGTGCTATTTCTCAAGGGTCAAGGAATTCCCTCCAAAGTGAAAAATCCTCCACATAGGCCAAATTGCGCCCAAGGGTGCTAATCCTTGGATGCCAAGGAATTTTCTCCAATGCACAAATCCTTCACTTGGTCTCATTAGCACCCTTGGGAACAAATCCATGGGGGTCAAGGATTGGCATCCAACATGAAAAATCCACATGCAAGTGCAATGAGCGACACCCAAGGGTGTGGAATCCAGTATGACTAGGAATTTTGCAAAGTTTTGATAAAAGCCATCACAAGATCTAAAATGTGTTCAAGGTGCAAATTCTACATGCTCAAGGAATTTCTTCTAATTTTGAAAATTCGCCTAGGCAAGGAAAATGTTGCAAAGTGAAAAATCTACCACAGTCTAAATTGCACCTATGGGTGTGGATTTCATATGAGCAGAGATTTGCTTCAAACTTCAAAATTCCCTCGCCTTGTCTAATATGCACCCAAGAGTGTCAAATCTCCATGGGCAAGGAATGTATTTCAAAGTTCAAAATCCGCCACTACATCTCATTTGTGCTCAAGGATGCTAGTTCACCGTTGTCAAGGAATTTTCTCAAAGTGTGGAATCCTCTTGTGTCTCATTTCCGCCTAAAGAAAAGGTTGAAAAGGGTGGTTAAAATTTGCATAAGTATGGAATCCTTCCTTCTATCTAAGATACACTTTAGATCAAATGTGGAATCCTCTTGTGTCTCATTTCCGCCTAAAGAAAAGGTTGAAAAGGGTGGTTAAAATTTGCATAAGTATGGAATCCTTCCTTCTATCTAAGATACACTTTAGATCAAAGTTAAATAAAAGAATGAAATTTGACTAAGTGTCAAGTAATCTACTTCTATATCTAATATGTGCGCTCTTGAAGAGAAGTGGCTAGAGACATGAAATTGAAGTTCCCAAGGAGATATTTTGATAAAATATGGCATTTGGCAAGTCAGTCAGGCAAGTACAAATGAGAAGAATTTACAATCACCTTGAATTTTATTCGAAAACCTGAAGATCCCTTTCAAGAAAGAACAAGGGGGAAGAATTCCAGTGCCAGACCTTCAAGTTCCTGAGATCCAATTCAAGTTTGAAAGGCTTCATGAATGACAAAGTTGTTGACAAGGGAGTCCAATCCATTCTGAGAGGGTGAATTCTCAAGTAAGTACATGGAGGGGAGAAAACAATCAAGGAGAGATAGTATTAGAAAAGTTAATCAAAGTCGACCTTGATCACAAAATGATGCAAATCAAGGATATTGCCCGTGATGAGTTACCAAGTCTACATGGCAACTAGCACGCTGACAGGGTGCCAAGTCACCTTTACCAATCAATCATGTGCTTCCAAGTTGACATGTCTAGATTCACTACATTTTAGGAAAGGAATAAATGACAAACTACTTTGGGCAGTGGAACAATAAATGCATAATGGCAATCTGGTCTCATTATGGGTCGACTTGATCCACTCTTCCACCAAGTGGGCGACCCTCTTCTGATTGGTTCATGTGGACCCACTTCTTTATGACATGAAGGCTATTTTGGGAAAAACCCTAATTAAGGTTTTCATCTTGTAATCTTGGTCTTTGATTTCAAATCAATCTTGGCTGTTCACTTGTAGAAGGAACTTTATAAAAGGCCCTGCCTTCTCATTTGTAATTCATAAGATATAGACATAGTTAGCTCATTAGAAGTAAAGAGTTTTTGCTTAGAAGTAGGATAGGAGAAGGAGAAGACATTTTTGTAAGATTTGGGGAAATAGAAAATTAATGTCATTGAAGATATGGTGAATTTAATAGAATAATGTCTTTGTAATATCTTGTTTATTATTATTTAATGGTCAATATTGTAAATCTTGTAAATATTAGATTCTTTCTAATTTGAACAATTCTTTTGTTGTTAGAGTGTTTCTAATTCTAATGATTGTTTCATAATAGAAACATCGTCTTTGTAATCTATAAATGAATGATTTGTTCATTCTCTAATACATTCAATTTTTACCAAATACTTGTGTAATATGGTATCAATTTGTTTCAAATTTTTTTCTTAGATAATCTGCAAATCATGTGCCCTTTGTTTGCAGATTTTTGTGATATGTAAAAACCACGTTTTCACATTTTTTTTGCTTGCAAAATCATGAAGGTTTTGAATCTCCGTCTGCAACTCACGATTTTTTTCATTGGACGAGTTTTCTCAGCCATTTTTTCCTGTTTCTGGCTATCTGTTGTTACCGCGCAACATCATTTCCGACGTCTAGTTTCTACGTCAGGATTTTTCTCTCAAGTCGACTCCCGTGTTTTGCCCATCGACGAGATTTCTATTGCGATTTTGCATTTGTTTGATTGTCTGCATGTCGCTACAAGGGTTTGCTTCTTTCTGCGACTTATTTTTTGTGAATTTTGGCCCTCACACGACCATTTCATTGGTTGTTTCTTTGTACGCCAGCCAAAGGATTTAAGTTGTCTTTTAATCGCAAACTATTTTTTGTATTTTTGTGTTTTATGATAACTTTGAACTTGCAACGAGTTTTTAGAATTGCTAGTATTCTAGACAAAGCCAGGTTTTTGAATCTACAACATTTTTCATAGAGTTTCAACAAGTTTTCTTGGCACTTGTTTTCAATCGGCTAGGGTTTCTTCAAAACCCTCTGATATTTTAGTCAGATTTGACTTTTGATTGCAAATTCTTGGTGGGGTTTTCGACAGGATTTCTGGGTCTTTGCCCGTTTTTTCCGGGTCTTCCAAAATTCTTGCATTGGGATCTGAGGCCAAAAATATTCTGTTTAGTCTCAAAACCAGTACCTATTTTTTGCCTCAATCTTGTTCAATACACAATTTTCACGCATTGATCATACTCTGCCTCGATATTTGTGTTGCCATTTGGTCAAGCACCTTTGACCTCAGTTTCTGCAATGACATCTCTAACGAATATTCTACTTGAGGGGAATAAAAAATTTAACAGTCTAACTGACCATCCAAAGTTGCCAGTTGACTCAACTACTTTCTCAAGCTCACTAGCCATAGACTAGTAGGCCCCCCACTCGCAACCAGTTGATCCCCTTCAAATAATAGAGCCCACCTTGCATAGAGGGAAGGACATGACAGGTAATGAGTTAGGCTATCACGACATAGATAATCTAGCTAGCCCCTACTATCGGTTGTTGACCAGATAGCCTTGTATACGTAACATGACCATCCGGGTCCCTTCGGATGGGGCAAAAATTACAATACCTAGAAGCATCATATGTTGACGATCTTTTAATTCAGATGCCTTGACAAAATTGTTTTGGGCAAGACTATTATCCTGAAGATGAAGGCAAGGAGTAGGACAAATTTGATGAGCAAAATTGGGAAGCTATTATGCTCATCAAACTTTTGGTCATTGATGATCAACTATTGCAGGTTCCTTTTGGCAAATCAACTGTAGAAATTTGGAGGCATCTAAAAGGTTTGCATGAAACCTCTGATAAGAGCCGTGCGTTTTTCTTAAAGAACATGCTCTTCACAATCATGATGGATGAGCGGATGTCTTTGCAGGATCATCTCAATAAAATCAAGGACATTTGAGATTAGTTGGAACCAATTGGACACAAAATGGAAGAAGACATGGTGATGATCACCTTGAAAAGTCTATCGTCTTCCTATGAGCACTTTGTTGAGACTCTCAACATTGCTTCAACGAATGTTGACTTGATGTTTTTTGATCTCTGCACAATGCATGTACAACAAGATCGCTGGAAACAACAATTCGGTAGTGGTATTGGTTCATCTTCCAAAGAACAAGCCTTCACAACCAAATCCTTTCATAAGGATAAAGGCAAATCTCAGTCTTCTTAGTCTTCTCAGTAGAAACCCTCTGCTCAGTCATCAGAAGGCTTGAAGAAGAAAAATATTTAGTGCAATTACTGCCACAAGTATGGTCATATGATGTAAGAGTGCTGTAAACGCTTAGTTGCACAGGCCAAGCAAAGGAGTTCACAACCTAAAGCAAATGTAGCAGAGCACATTGAGTACGACGAATCTGCCTTTTATGCCTTCATGGCTAAAAGACATACATATCACGTTAAGTATTCTGCCTGGTACATTGATTCAAGTGCCTCACGCCACTTCACTCATCGCCGGGATTGGTTCACCGATTTTCAACCGTTCTTAGATTTATTAATTTTTGGAGGGGAAGAGTACACCGTTGTAAAAGAGGGCAATATACAGATTCAGTTTGGAGGGAGGAAACCGATTTTCCTCGATGTGTACTATGTTCCAGGAATGGAACTCAACCTTCTCTCAGTTAGTCAAATTCTGAGACATTCTCCTTGGCTAGACGTGACCTTCAGTTCACATCACTTCAATATCATTGATTGGGAGATTTAGTCTACTGTTGTCGCAAGTCTTGAGGATCATGGTGTATATAGACTTGTTGACTCTGGTGATTCTTAGGAGCTTGCTATGCAACCAAGCGCTCCTTTGTTAGTACACTCTGTTTTCGGCGGTATGGGCACTTAAATGTGCACTATCTTTCTCAGCTTGTTTAGGAAGATCTTGTCATTGGATTGTTAGAGATTAAGACCCAGAGCCTCGGAGTTTGCGGAGCATGTCAATCTGGGAAGCAACATCGCACTCCGTTTTCAAAGGACGACTCCTGAAGAGCTTCTAAGGTATTACAATTGGTCCATGTTGATATCTGTGGACCTATGACTCCTCGTGTTACTGGGTCCAGGTATTTCTTACTTTTTGTTGATGATTTTAGTCGTAAAATGTGGGTGTACTTCCTTCATCAAAAATCAAAGGTGTTTGTGTTGTTTCAAAAGTTCAAAGCATTCGCAGAAAGAGTCTAGTCGACATATTGTTACTCTTAGAACTACCATGGGGGGGAATTTTTTCTGCCTTCTCCCATTTCTGTGAACAACATGGCATAAAGCGCCAATTAACAACACCCTACGCCCCTTAGCAAAATAATGTCATTGAGCGGAGAAATTGAATGATCATCGAAATGGCTTGGTCTATGCTTGAACACGAGTATTCCAAAGAAATTTTGGGCTGAAGCAGTCAACACTACTTTCTATTTTCTCAATTGCTCTCCTACAATGGCTGTCAAGAAGAAGCCTCCGGAAGAGGCCTAGTTAGGTCGTAAGCCCAAAATCAGTCATCTCAAAGTTTTTGGCTCCATTACTTTTTTCTGGATCCCTGATGCTAAGCCCACCAAGTTGGATGCCAATAGTCAGATGCTCATGCTCACTGGCTACAGTGATAATCGTAAGGTCTATCGTCTTATTGACATTGAGACAAATATTGTCATCTTCAGTCGAGATGTGGTCTTTGATGAGGAATGAGGGCCATTTCAGCTCTCTCCTCTAGTTATGGATTCAAAGAACCAACCTCTCAAGGCTCAATACTTGGGTGTCTGTCTTCCATTAGGTCCACTTGATGGGAGGGCTCCAATTGCTTCAGTTCCTACACCTCCACCTGTTCCTTCTCCTGTCGAATTACCTAGACACGTAGTTGTTACACCTGATTTTCCTCAGGATTCATCTGATCTTCTGTTTGATGAACCTGATCCCGTCGCACCTCCTGCTTCTGATGTTGGCACTTCTACTCTCTGTCCTAAATGGTGGGCTAAGATGATTGGCGATCTTCATGATGATGAGCTCATCGAGGGTAGAACTGCTCGGAAGAAGAGCAAACCTTCTGATTCTGTAAATTTTGCTCTCATGGCCAACATTCATAGTGTGTATGAGCTTCAAACATATACATAGGCAAAATGGATACTTGAGTGGGAACAAGCTATGGAAACTGAGCACCATAGCTTGCTGAAGAATAACACTTGTGTTTTGTCAGATCTTCCCCCTGGAAGAAACCCATTGGTTGCAAATGGGTCTATAAGGTCAAATACAAGGCTAATGGTACTTTGGATAAGTACAAGGCTTGTCTCATTGCTAAAGGCTTCTCTTAGTGTGAAGGAATTGTTTACGAGGAGATCTTTGCTCCGACGACAAAGATGAGCGCCGTCAGATTAGTCCAAGCCATGGCAGCTCACTGTGGCTGGAAGGTCCATCAAATGGACGTCAAGAGTGCCTTCCTGAATGGTGAGTTACAGGAAGAGCTCTACATGATGCAACCTCTTGGATTCAAGGTTACTGGCAAAGAACAACATGTACTCAAACTGGTGAAAGCCCTTTATGGCCTAAAACAGGCTCCTTGGGCTTGGTACATGCAAATTGATAAGTACCTCACAGATTAGGGTTTTGAGAGGAGTCCTTCAGACTCAATTTGTATGTCAAGACTACTGAGGTGATATCATCCTTCTGGTTATATATGTTGATGATCTGATAATCACTAGCAGTTCGACATCTTTGATTCAGGGAATCAAGCAGAATTTATGCTAGTCTTTTGACATGACGGACCTTGGGCTTCTGCACTACTGCCTAGGTGTTGAGGTTTGGCAACAGTCTCATGGCATCTTCATCTCTCAGTTTAAGTATGCACGGGTTTTACTAGACAAATTCAGAATGCAAGACTGCAAACCTGCGTCTACACCTATGGAGTTTGGTCTAAAGTTGTTAGCCAAATCTGGTTCTCCAGTTGAGAATGAATCCACATTTAGGCAACTAGTGGGCAGTTTAATCTCTCACTGCAACTAGACCTGATCTTAGCTATGCAGTGAGTTACATATCCCCCTTCATGCAAGCTCCTACTTTAGATCATTGGACTGCAACAAAGCACATCTTGCGCTATGTCAAGGGCACATCAGACTTTGGTATCCTCTATGGACGAACCAAAGATCCCAGACTCATTGGGTACACAAATTCAAACTGGGGAGGCTCCGTTGATGACAAAAAGTCCACCTCTAGGTACGTCTTCAGTTTGGGCACAAGTGCTATCACTTGGACCAGTAAGAAGTAGCAGTCCGTATCTCTTTCCTTGATAGAAGCCGAATATCGGGGAGTAGTCAAAGCAGCTTGTGAGGCAGTTTGGCTTCGAAGGATGCTTTTAGACATCTAGATGTCTCAAGCAAGCCCTTCACCCCTCTTCTGCGACATTCAAGGGGTGCTCAAACTCGCCAAAAATTCATTCTTCCATGAGCAAACCAAGCATATTGAGCTTCATTGTCACTTCATCCGCCAGCTGGTTGAAGATGGATCCGTGAATTTGCAGTATGTTCCTACAACGGACTAGACCACAGATACTCTCACCAAGTCCCTACTTCTAGAGAAGTTTGTTAAGTTCAAGGGGCTCCTTGCTGTAGTAGACAGATTGACCATTAAGGGAGGGTATTAGAATAATATCTTCGTAATATCTTTATTATTATTTGTCATTTGATGGTCAATATTGTAAATCTTGTAAATGTTTGTTTCTTTCTAATTCTAATGATTCTTTTGTTATTAGAATGTTTCTAATTCTAACGATTGTTTCGTAATAGAAACATCGTCTTTGTAATCTATAAATGAACTATTTGTTCATTCTCTAATTCATTCAATTTTTACCAATTACCTGTGTAATAGGATTCATGTTTATTTCAACTTGTTGCATATGTTCTTCCATTTTCTCAATTGTCAGATAAAGTGCTTTTATTTCAATGGAAAATGTAAATGGTGTTTGATGAATTTCCCTGGCTCATACTTTTTGCATCTTGTTGATTATAAGTTGCAGTGTAGTGTTAGCATGGGCCCCTATTCTATGGATGCTTAACTTTGATCATTAAATGTGCATTGTTCGTTATGATGGTGTACATTATGATATGAAAAACCTTTGCATAACTTTTGGAAGATTGCACTAGCTCTTGCAGACTTGTAGTTGATCTTGGCAAAGCAGAGTTGGTTATTTGGAATTTGTCCATCAACGCAGTATCCATTGATATCATTGCCCTTAGGAGTAGATTTAAGTCCTTTGAAACCTTTTCCCCTTTAATTTTAGTTCATTTCAGTTGTTTCCTTCAAGGAAGAAGCATCACGAGATTACAATATTCGACGAAGATGTTCCAACTGACATTGCAGAAGAGGTGAAGAACGATTCAAATGTAAGTCCCTTTGTGTTACCAACATATCACAACGACCATTGAGCTTATCCACACGTCAAGACCTAACATAAGTGAACCTTGGAATTACCTGTATGATCTTTCACAATCTTAACATATCTTTTGCTCAAGAGAGGATAAGATACCTTGGTATTTTATTATGTGTTGGTGTGGTCACAAAACACCCATCAATAGGTCCCCCGACACAAAACTCAATACACAAGCATCATAAAAGCGTTACAAAACCACTCAGCATGTCGTTTGAGGGTTTAGGGTGATGGTACAACCATATTTCATCATTCCATGGGGTCTACCCCCAACATCAAGCATTGAAACCTAACTTTATGCCATTTCAAGTGGAAGTGCTGAAGTAAAGTGCTTAGGCGTTGAAGCACATGTAGAGGCGCCGAAACATAGTGCGCCAAAACATAGGCTGAGGTTCTAAAACGCAGTTTGTGGCCAAGAATTGTCTCAGACAAGGGAACTAAGGCTCTGAAGTATAGGCACATGCTCTAAAATATCTCCTTGAGCCCTAAACAAGGTTAAGGCTTCAAAACTAATTCATTTATTGAACCACGTGACCTATTTGGTCTAATATATCATAAATGCAACAATTATCATCATGATAGAGTACTGAACACCCAATACAAAGCTATAACATGATTACACTGTCTATCCACTTACATGACAACATGAGTACCATGATAATAGCATAAATACATTAAAGGAATGGTGTAAGTACAAGATGTATCTGAGGAGTAATCTGGGACTGCTCGATACTTGTATGCGAGCCCCCCATGGTGGTTGGTCATGCCACCCAACCATGTGATACCCTCAGGCTCACCCCACCGTGCTTGCAGAGATAACCATATGACCGAAGCACACATTGACCGATCATGCAAAATGGCTTACAACATACATCAATACACTAGGATGTAGCTATGCAAAATGAGTACGAATCATAAAGAACCCGAGATCACATCACAGGCAAGAGGATGCAAGGGAGCATACAACCACTCAAGTCCATGCAATGCAAACCAAGACAAGGGGATCACTCAACGCGAAAACAACATGATAATACAATGAAACCCACGAGAGTGTACATAATTATAGGTTCAATACTCATTCTTCCCAAGGTATGGATGGTGAGTTTGGAAATGGGAGTGTCATTGCTTAGCCCAAGTATGGCCAATGCTGAAATGAGCCATCCTTTCATGAAGATAAGGATGCTTGACTTGTCGGATATGCTAGGCCTTCTACCAACGCGTTCTTAGTCAATGGGAGCGCTAGAGGCACACACGAGGAATCATTCTTTTATCTTTTATTATGTTTCACCCCATTCATTTAAAATTATATTATCACTTGAATTAAGAAACTCTTCATTGGGTTACTTTGTTGGCTCCTTTGTGCCCCGGTCCCCCCATTGGGAGCCACTCCCAATTTTGGCCCTACACCCAACCCAAGTTCAAACCAATTACAACCGCTAAGGCACAATGCATTGGGATTACATTTCATACCAATCCCCAAGTCACATTTCATATTGCCGACATTATCCTCGACAATTCACTCCAATGGTTCACAATCAAGAGTATGGGTACACTTGGTTCCCACATATAACGCTTGTGCCATTACAAGACAATCCCAATTCATCATCAAAATCAATGAACCATTATTACAATATAACATTCAAGACCAATTCATTCACAATAACATTCTCATATGCAAAATTACCCAAAATCGGGTGCAGTCAAGCCTCCCAAGTCAAAATCA
Organism: Thuja plicata; assembly: GCA_018584345.1. Classification (NCBI taxonomy): domain Eukaryota; kingdom Viridiplantae; phylum Streptophyta; class Pinopsida; order Cupressales; family Cupressaceae; genus Thuja; species Thuja plicata. Next base: position 761,280 of record MU226618.1, read on the forward strand.
CAAAAAAATCAAACTTGATGAATTCAAAATCTGAAGATATTCATTTATTCTCTCTATTCAAACCCATCACAAATATGCAACCATTTCAACAATTCACTCACCCAAACAAATCCCGACAACATCATACTATAAAGCCCTCATTTTCTCATATAATACAAAGAAAAACATCAAATCTCTATCAAATTTCCTCAAACAAGTTTGCAATAGATTTAAATTCATAAAACAATGCTTTTCTCATCAATCCACAACCATTAAATCCAAGTCCAAGGGCAAGAAGAGAAGAAACAAGAACGTACCCCTCACAAGCAAGATCCAAGAAAAGGCAAGGAGTTGTAAAATACTCCTCCAAATGCAACAAGATTTTGAAGGCAAGTAGTTTTCAACAAAAGGAATCCACCAAGCAAATAAATACAAAATATTTTGCCACTCAAAATCTGTCCACAAGTCAACTTTGAATTCTTCCAAGACGGTTTTGGAGAAAACTCATGAAAAATTAGGAAAACCAAAGGCAAGATAAAAAATAAGAATGCACTTTTTCATTATATAAAAATAGCTTGTTTTGAAAACAATAAATATAATGCTACACTTGAGTCAAAATCTCATAATCAAACTTTTAAAATATAAAGGCCATAGTAAATAGTGAAATCCCAATTTAATTAAAAAGCCCTTACAAAACTTGCTGGCAACAATAATGATAATAATAAAATACTGACCGGCGACACCAACTATCAACATATATATTACTTTACTCCTGCACTGATTGGCGACTATTATAGACAACTAGAATGCACAACATAAAACACTGGTCTCATCACATTATGCAATGGTGGCTGGGCGTTACCATGCGGTAACCAGACGGGTAGGCATAGGAACATGGCGATTATCGCCCAAGAGTAGGAACGACAATTAGGCTTAAGAACATGATTGGCCATATGACTATCTCCAATTTAGCCACCGCCGGGGATATTATAGGCACGTTCAGACTTGTGGAGCCAGGTGGAGTTGATGCTTGGTACTTGCCATCACTCAAACACCACATGTCAAGTGTACTAGATCATATATACATAAAGATCCGAAGCACATACATCATTCTCAACCAATGGTAATCGGTGAAAGGGAACTTTAGAGGTGTAATCATTCTATGAATGTTATGACACCGCCCCTTCTCACACAAGGTCATCATCCATCTAATTTATCAAATATCATTAATCAACATTAAATAGCATTAGTCATCATTAGACATCATAATCGTAATCTCACATGAGCTATAATATTAAGCATTATCAATCATCATCTACGATACATTATATTATCAAAATCATTCACGCCATTTAATCCATTTTAACAACATATGATAAATCCTCGGAATAGGTTGCTAACAACACATAATCAACATAGTATAACACATGAATCAATAACACCACATCACACTCGTCATGGAATCATTAGTAAGGCCAAGCCAAAATATCATCTATATAAATGTGATCATCACATATAACATCATGGCACATACTCGCAGGGTCATCATGCATATATGATCATCACTGAACCACATGTATAACCTACTATCCATATCAGCATTGATACCATATAAACAAAAGGATATATCAGTAATTGAATGCATCATAGAATGCCAACACAAAAGAACACACACACGATTAGTTGCAAAGCAACCATATAAGAGTCTAGCTCAGATCAAAAGAATGAACATATAATAGGATGCAAACACGGGAAGCACTGCATGTGGAAACAAGATTGCTTTCAGATAAGGCTAAATCAATTACAATCTTATTGTAACTTGTGTCTTTACGTGGTACACTCTTGAGGGATTCTCTTTGGAATCATACTATCTACAGGAGTATGGCCCTCTATTAAGAAATTCGGTTGAGTATAATTAGTTCAAATGGTGAGGATACATCACACTTTTACTGAAATGAAATGTGTTGCCTTTCTTGAAGCTGCCCTTGGAAATGTTGCTAAAATTTGTAATACTTATAATGCATCCAAAGAATAGCATCAATCAAAATAATAGTAATAGGTTAATAGCATATTGAAGGCATCATTTTATGCTTCATACTTGGACTTAAAATTTAATTTTTTTTGGATGAGCTATGTGAATCTTTTTCTTGAACATTATATAAGAGCATCACATTGGCATTCAATAGGATAAAGGCTGTAGACAATTGAAACAGATTATGTGTTGTGTTACCTCAGGCTGTTTAACTTACAATCAATACATATGTTATAGGAGGTTATGCTGGAGTTTAGGGCTGGTAAAATGAATATGGAGGGGACAAGAGTCATGCCTGATACTCGCAAAGGACTTCTTCGTGTAGCTAAGGTTAGTCAAATCTTGCCAATTGACGATTTCATAGGTCAATTTGGACATCTCTACATCATTTTTGGTGATATCCTGCAGACACAGCCAAATTTAGACCTTTGGAGGACTTCTGTTGGCTTGCTTATATGTGGGGAGTTTTCCTATTTGATATCTAATTGCAATCATATATATAGCTTACTAAAATTTAGGAATTATTCCTCATTTGACACATTTTGTTCTTCCTTCTGACCATTTTTCTTGGCATTTGTATTATTTTGTCGTTCTTGAACAGGGAGAGGAAGGTCTCTTACATTTCCAATGGCTTGATCGAACAACTAATGTGGCAGAGTTAGTATCCTTTATTAAACATACTATTCATTATTTATGCACATGGGTTGATGTTGAGGGCATATTGTATGTGATGCCATTTTGCACCCCTCAATTCACTTTGATTTAATGGTATTGAAGCATGAGTTTCTTGTAAGCCTGTTACCTTCACAGAGTTTAACAGGACCAAATAATATTTCCTGATGAAGCTGTATTTGAGAAGGTATTTTTTTTCTTCTCATGACATTTTTATAATCTTCTCTGTTTTAAGCATGGTGTATTTCTTATGTATGCCTTTGCTTGATTGCAGGTTCAAGAGTCTTCTGGGCGTGTGTATATCTTAAAATTTAAGGATGATGACCGTAAATTTTTCTTTTGGATGCAGGTATAATTAAATCCTCAGTGTATGAGTTGTTAGTATGCTATCATAAACAAACAGTGATACTTATTTCACATCTTGTTTATTTATTTCCAGGAACCAAAAGCCGATGGCGATTCCCAGATATGTGACTCTGTTAACTACTTTATCAACCATCCAATAGGTATGTGTCCTTCGAGTAATATTTTGGTTACAATAATTGCTCAAAAGTCCGGCACCATAGAATTTATTCTATCCTCCATGTGTATAGAGGAAGTGGATGAAGGTGAAACTTCAACAGCTTTGCAAATGTCAGAAGCCTCAGATGGTGCTATTGGATTTGAAGTGTCTTCCAGGTAAAATGTAGCATATTAGTTCATTTGTGCTTTTGGACTACTGCTATTTTTGATATCATTTTTTTGTGCACAAAGGGAAGTAATATTTTTCTTTTAGCAGGTCACTATATGTTTGTAATGTCCTAGGGTTGTATACTCGGATCTAGGATCCTTCCAGATTTACGAGTGTTAAACTTGGTAATTTTCTTAAATCATAAAATGCCAACAAACTGAACAGCATTCAAGTTTTCAACTCAATGAAAATAACAATTCAAAAACATTTTCTGAAGCACGACTCTCAAGATGAGATTATATTGCAGCAACCAAAACAAATCAGATTTCACCAATCATTATAAAATTGATACAGCTGTTACCAGACTGTACTGGATGCCATAATTGAATAGGAAGTGTGTTTAACTTCAAGTTTACTAGTTAAAACACAATTAGCCCTATACCACTGTAATGATCCACTGTTGCCCTAATATTCTGATTCAGGGTTTGTGATGGGATATATGTTATTCCAACCCAGTTATAAAAATCATACACAAATCACGTCTGCTTCTGCCTTTACTCCCATCTGATAGAATGAACAACTCAGCTCAGATTTGGCTACCTAGTTCTCTTGCTGTCAATAGGGTAAAAAACTCCTGAAATTGCCTCCAGAGGTCCTCCACAAATGCCTGCTCTAGGTCTGATATGCTGGCAACTGAGTCAAATCCCCTGAATCACTTTCAAAACTACTTAATTTTCTCCACAATAGACCTCAAATAGAAAATTAGATATTTTTAGAGAGTGATCACTCATTAATACTAAAATTGTCCATAGTTGTTAAGATAAGTCAAACTATCAAAACTTTACGCACAATCACCATGCACAAACTCAACTCGTGAACACACACACGCATACAAACACAAACAATAATAAACATGTCCATAAATACATATACAAACACAAACACAAACACAAACAAATGAACACGCATTAAACAATTATACACCACTTTAGTTGTCCTGGCATTTAATTTGAACGTAATTAGATGTTTGTTTCTTACAAAATATAGTGAAATAGTTAACTGCTGAAAGAGTTTAAAAATGAATACTTGTTTCCTGTAAAGGAGTGAAATAATTATAATGTTTAACTGGTGACGAATAACAAAAAGAAGAAGATAGATCTCTTCTATAAAAAATAAATAATCAAGGGATAAAATAACTTATATTTCAATCTGCATTCTTGTTGGTATTGGTATGTATAATTGGATTCTTATCTTTATCCTTGTTCAACTACATATTTGAAAAATTGGAAGTCAATGTGACTCTCTTTCTAGAGAACCTCTTAATTGGAATGTTTACTTAACGTTCCTTCAATTTTAATTTTAGGCATTTCTTTTTAAAAGAAGCTTAGCAACTCAAAGTTCTAATTGTTGGTTTTGTTCCTTGATGATGTATATTTTTTTTCAAGTCTTGAACACAGAGGGCTTTATCCAGAATTCTATATACAGTTTGGGATCAAATTTAAATGATATGAATTCATTAAAACATAGAATATATTTTGCCTAGTCTCTGCACCTATCCCTTGGTAGGAGAGGAAATGATTGTCCACTCAAAATATCTATGTTCCGTGGATTCAGAAGCTATTACTTTGTAAGTTTCATACCAAGTCCCAATTAGATTAAATCCTTAGCATCTACCATTTCCACCATATCCCCTCATAAAATATGATCTTGAAATAGTTGCATGTTATCAGTTATTTGAATTTCACTTGCATTAGTGTGATTCGTTGGATACTCATTTAATCATGGTATATCTTTCTTTACTTCTCTCTATTGTCATCTCAAGTCTCATCGAAGCTGAAAGTTACTATATTCTTTCTGCATTTTCTATGCAATATTTTAATCCACTTTTGTTTGTAGACCAGTGAAATCATTTATATTGATTGTCTTCTTATCTGTTGGCGAACATTATCCACAAGTCTTTCTTGAGATCTGTGTACTTGTATTTGATGATCTACTGTATTTGCAGTTGCAGTAGTAAAATCTTTTTCACTTTTAGGTTTCTAATATAGAATGCATTACTTGAAATGGTCATTTCTATCATTTCCCCTTACCAAACTGAAAGAAGTAAAAAATAAATATTATATATTTACAACTTTATAAAAAATATTATAATTTATAAATATCGTAGGTAGCCGAAAGATAAAAAACAAAAAGCTGACAGCCTGTCACATCTGCTAAAATACTGAAATATTGGGCCAAAAGGTGACTGCCAACCTCTTATAGCCTGTCATATCTGATATAGTACTAAATATAGTGGCAAAAGATGGTTGCCAACTTGACATATCTAATATAATATTAAAAAAATGAGGGGCTGAAAGGAGGTCACTGCCCTAGGGATATAGGAGTCTATTTAAACAAGTGGAGTCCCACAGAGGTGTTCATCCAGTTGATATTTCTTCAAGTTCTCATATTGAACACTTGTTCAAACAATCCAAAGGACAAAAACCCTAAGGATTGTAAGGGATTCAAGCACAGAAATCCTTCAACATCTCAGGTAGAAATCATGGATAACTCATAAAAGCCTTAAGTTTCTGTAGGTGATTCCAGCTCCAAAGTTGTTCAGAACTTCGGGAATTTCAACAGGCAGAATAACAATCAGAATTAGCATAATCCTACGTTCCATGGAGTTTCGGGGGTGGGGACGGTTTAGGGGACGGGGACGTGTTTCCGGTATGGGTACGATTTGGGGTCAATTTTTAGGGGACAGCTATTAAAATAATAGGGGAATTTTTATATATATAGAGAAATTTCAGATATGCATATCACAACATTGATAAAGCATTCATCATAGACATTTTAGAAGCTTAATACATAGCATTAGACTTAATTGAGATTTCACATGTGAATCAATAAGCAAATTAACAAAATTCAAATGCTTTCATTGTAAATAGATGGCGTACATATAGCAAAAATGCCCAAGGGCTCCAAATTTCAACCATGAAATGACATAAAATATTAAAATGTAAATACTATAACTAAACTACTAAATAGCAAACATACAAGTCCTTAATAATATATGACTGTCCATAATCAGTAGATGGTAGGTCTAAGAGTCTAAATCAAGTAGATTTGATGCCCTAACCTCCCCTTTCAACTGTTGTTCATTCCTTGACCAGCCGCTCCTTCTCTTGCTGCTCTTCTCCTTTGCAAATGTGAAAATGAATTTCTTTTTCTTCTTTTTGGTTATTTTATGCTTAGATTAGGTTTTGGTATTGTTAAATGTGGCTTGGGTGTCCTTGTGGGCCAGCCAGCCTTTTTTTCAAATCTAAAAAATTCCTTATTTTTTAACACTGGCAGTCCAAAAATGGCTCAGGCCATAGGGGATGGCCAGAAGTCCCCAGGATGGGTAGGAGACTTCTATCCGTCCCCTAGCTGTCCCGCGGACTTCTAGCTGTACCCCCATACCCCGCTGCTCTCAAAGTGGTGTTTCGGGGGCAGTCCCTTTTTTGGGCCTTTTTGGAACACCATTGGCGATGGCAAAATGCCGTCCTTGCGTCCCCGTACCATACCGGAGACGGGGGCGGGCCTAAAAGCCCAGTGGATGCGTCCCCATGGAGCATAGGTGTAATCCCAATTGCACCACAGTGGTTTCACAAAGTTTGCAGTCAGCAGGGATACTGTCTACAGCAGCAAACCGCCTGGTCCACTCCATTTTTCTGCAGCAGCAGTGTCCAGTAAGAGGCCTCCAGTTATCAATGTTACTGTTGGGTTATCAATGGATTTTGTTTAATATTAGCCCGTCTTTACTCAGAAAAAACCTTATTACTAGCTATTATTGTCATCTGTTATAGCTATTCTATGTAGGAAACTGCAATTTATTGTGTTCCTAAACTGGGTTATTCTAGTAAGTTAGCAACTCATCAATTTTGGACTGACTTTCCTTTTATATATTTAGATTTTATTCAAATTTGATCTGATAATCGCTGTATACTTTCTTGTTGGATCTTGAACTAATATTGCCACCGGCTTCTTGCAAAACTCTTGTTGGTGTAATATTTAGATTATGTTGTTGAGTTTTTTTTTGATCGGTAAAATGTTTATTATATTATTAATATATTTAAAATTAAAGAGTACATAGAGGGCTCAGCCCTGATAAAACAAACAGCCACCATGACCACCAACCTGTAAAAAGACCACCTTCCCCAACTGATTCAACCACTATTACCCATCTAACCATAGCATAAAGTTAAACGCATTCTATAAGCCCTACCTACCCTTTATACACAAAGGCTCAAAAGGAGCTCTGTTCTTGCTAAAACTACCCAATTCCATACAAAAACATCTAAATTGGGCTCAGCTCGGAGTATTACAGACCACATTTTAATAGTATACCAGTGAGCACAAAGACAAAAAAGACCTGGAACGGCAGGCAGACTTACACCTTCTTCGGCTTCCCCATTGGTCTGTTAAATCAGTAATCATCTGGCCCAAGAACCACTTTCTTTCCTTTACCAGCCTCTTTCTTGGCCTCCGTTTTCCTTTTCTTCTGCTCCATTTCCCGCACCAGCAAGAAGTCTTTCAAAGCCTTCCATCCAAGAGTGGCTTCCGCACGCCTTTCTTCCCTGTATGACGTCGCACTCCCCAGCAGGAAAGGTTGTATTGGGGGCTGCAAATCACCAATCTTTCTCCAATCACCACGATGGCCGTAAACCCCACACCAGGCTCAGCCATAGCCAGGATTGGTACTAAGCCGCAAGACCACTCCGGGCGCGCACAGGTTTTCATGACCCACAGCACCTCCTCCTTGGTTCCAAGTTCAAGTCCCCAAGCCATAAATATAGACGCAATGTTTACATTGGCTCTGTAACGATATTCTGATTTCGTGAATTCTTCTTCAAGAATCAACTCTACCAATTGCTAGAAGATCGACTCATCCAGGGTAAAAACACCCGTGTCGTTTTTCAGAAATCTTTCCCAAAAAGCGCTGTTGCTGTTTTGCTATAAGAAGAGTAAAATTGGCTTCCATTTTTGAAGTCACCAAGTCAACCTTCCGCCATTAACTTCGCACACCAGCAGTGATAAAATGTGGATGAAAAATGCAATACCAAGGATGGTTTTAATTCGCTTCGCACATCCTCCACGTACCAACTCCACTCTGTCAATTGAAAGCCCATCAAATGCGATCGTGCGAACAGCTGCCACCTCTGCAATTCGTCCATCTTGTAAAAAGGCCAACATCATTGCCATCGGCTCCAGCAGTAATGACACAATGAGCCGTAAAAGGTAATGCCCTCAAATAATTGTACTCCACACGAACCCCAAAGCTGCAATAATTAAGGTGTATTAATTTCAATTTCAAATTAAAAATTTAGCCATGGTGAATCAAGCATCTATTCCACGAGATTAAATACCCTCAAATCTTCGATCATCCCACCTATCTTTTGAAAGGATAATGCCCATTCGGAAAGAGTGTCAGCAATGTGGTTTCCTTCCCAAAGTATATTTGTGATTTGGAAATTCCTAAAACTCCCTAACTTCTGCTGAATGATTTGCACTATTATTTTAATCTTCCATGTGTGTAGTTTGCCTTTAGCTATATAGCATTAACGATGATCTGAGAGTCTCCTTCTAAATGTAACTGCTCAACCTCAATTTTCTCAGCCAATTCGATTGCCAACAAAGCCGTCTTCGCTTCTGCATCATTGTTTGTCTTGTCTTCTAGTTTATTGGTTGCCAATGCCAAAATATTACCTTCCATGTCGCGAGCCATACATTTGGCACCCAAGGGCCTTGGGTTCCCTTTTGAAGCACCATCAAAGTTAATTTTTATCCATCCTCTATTTGGCTTCTCCCACTTGACTTCTGATCTTGCAATTTGAATAGGATTAACCTGAGAGATCCAATAAATGGGCAATCATGTTGTTGAGTTTTATGCTTCTCTAAGTTTTTAAAATATCCCGTCATATGTTGTTTTTAAAATGCTCGTTTAACCACGGGCTATGATTTGCCCTCCCAACCATAGACAATACACTATTGTCTCCCCCAAGCATCTTGGTATGTCAATCTGCAACTGTATTCAATTATTATTATATTTATTGAATGAGATCGCACATCTCATTATATATGCGAGAGGTGACATTTTACCAAGGGTCACCACACTTCATATGTGGCCCCATTAATTTAATAATTATATTATTAATATAATATAATTATTATAATATAGTTTATAATATACTAATTATAATATAATTATATTATCACAATAATAATATAATAATTATATCATCATCAATATAATTACTATATTACAATAATTGTATTATCAATATAATTATATTATCACTATAATATTATCGATATAGTTATTATATCTCAATAATTATATTATCACAACCTTTATGTTATCTATGTCGACTTGAAGGAGTCCGACCATAGCTGCAATAACATTAGCACTCCCTCTTAGCTAGGGAGGAATCCTTCTCGATATCTGAGTTATGTAGAGATATCCACCATGGCTACTCCCAAAGAGTGGGTCCATTATGGCTACTCCCATGAATGGAAATGCAAATGAACACAAGTGCTCATCACGAAATCACTCAATGTGATGTTGTCATCTCATCATGACGTTCACCATGGCTACTCCCAGAGGGTGAATCGACACAAGTGTTAAGTCACGGAGTCTCTCACATGACATCCACCATAGCAACTCCCAGAGGGTGGAAAGAACAAGTGCACAACTGCCCATCACAGAATCACTCAACATGATGCTGCCATCTCATCATGATGTTCACCATAGCTACTCCTAGAGGGTGAATAAACACAAGTGCAAAGTCATGGATTCTCTCTCATGACATCCACCATGGCTACTCCCAGATGGTGGAACAAGGGCTTTCACCTCAAACTTCTCTCTCACAGAGAAGAATGCATTACAAGGGTTGACACTTCAAATTTCTCCGTCTCAGAGAAAAATGCGACAAGGGCTGAAACCTCAAATTTCTCCGTCTCAGAGAAAAATGCTACAAGGACTGAAACCTCAAATTTCTCTGTCTTAGAGAAAAATGCTACAAGGGCTGATACCTCAAATTTCTCGATCTTAGAGAAAATTGCTAGAAGGGCTGATACCTCAAATTTCTCCGTCTCAGAGAAGAATGCTACAAGTGCTGATACCTGAAATTTCTTTGTCTCAGAGAAAAATGCTACAAGGGCACCTCAAACTTCTCTCACAGAGAAGAATGCATAATAGTACATCTCTAGAGATAACTGATGCTGAGACTCCTCAGCTCTAAGCACTAACATCAACCTCCTGACCTTCTCGTCCAAGGTTGCCTCTATTGTTTTGTCAGACTCCCTCTGAATGTTAATTCCCCCTTTCGAAGAAACTGATCACAATCTTTATAAACTCTTCCTCTTCGAGAGATTTCTCAATTCAGTCCTTAAAGACAATAGTGAAACTTCAGAGAGCAACAACTATGTTCCAAGAGGAGTAATCCACTTATCCATAGGTATTGAGCGCTTCTGTGACAGGGATTCAGATGTGGTGATAGTGTTCTGAAATGCAAAGGCTATTCCACTTTTCAGTTAGCCTTTCTTACCCAAAAGCATGCATATTCGCTTTACACAGGACGCTATACTTCCATCAGCTAGTCCTTTTAATAAGGGTAAAACACCTTGGGAAATAACATCTCCATCTCTTGATTTTGACCTCGTACTAAAGACGCATCAGAAAATTTGATCTCTTGTTGGATGCCTTCTCAGCTGCGACAGAAGAAATTCGTTCCACAATAAGCTCTTGAAATAGATTCAAGCATTCCTCCTGAATACTTGATTCATTATCTGATATTAATGGTAGTACAGATTGCAACCATTCTGAAATCACTCTATCAACATAATGGTTTGACACTGTTCTCTATCCGAGCCTCCACAGCTCTGCTGTTGACTTCAGGAATGCAATCATGTGCACTCCCAATATACTGTAGTCATTCTACGTAGTGATCGTTGTTACTTCTGTATTGCCTGATTTTTGCCAAGGATAGATATTCCGTTCTGGATAATATACACCTCACGAATATAGACCTGATATTGTCTTATATCAATTCATTTGATAAGATCATTGATGAATTGGATCTTTGCCTTCTGAATACCCCGGATCCCGTCAATTATACGATCACTGTTATTAACTTTGTTGAATACAACAATGACTGCTCATGAATACATAAGGAGTCTTCAAGCAAACCGGAGATCTTAAGTTATTTGCTCATGCTCGATAACGCAGAAATATTTGTATATGAAAACACTATGCAATGGATAGAAAACACTATGCAATGGATATAATGGAGCCGCTCTTGTACTCTCCTTCGGCAACAATGAATTCATGAGACCACCACACGACATGAAAGTAGTGCTTCAGATGATATATCCACGAGTATTTCAGAGGCTCCAATATATGTGTTAGAATCTTATGCCGCCAACTATAGCTCAGGTGCAAATCATCAGACTTATAATATCTTCCCGTGCACAAAGGGGAACGATATTTATTTATCTGCCTGCTGAATCACCTTGTGATTTTCTAATGTTTGATATATATATATATATAAATATTTAACACTACCCAGATTGTCTTCTGATATGTATATCATACACAGATTGATCATCCGACTACATCACATACACAATTCGCATATTATACACGGTTCGTAGATGTTCTGAGATTGCATTCAGATCAGGCATAGCGAGATCATTCAGAGAGCACAGTCATATCATTGTGGCTGCTTGATTACATCATCACCTCTGCGTATATCGTCAATCATATATAATCACATGCTTCACATTCCCTGATCGGAGTCATTCTTTTGAGGCTTTCATTCAGTGTGCAGTCAAACCAACTTCATTCGGATCCAAATAAGAATATCAAATTGATCAGATTTCATATATTGGTGGTTCTGACATACAGATCACAGATACCGAAGACTTCATACTAATAAGTAGAGACTCACTTCTTTAAGTCGATACATATCTAACAAATCATTTACCATTATGCCTTGATGGATTCCCAAACTTTGACAATTTATATGCACATGAAGATGCCGACAAATGTATAGAGCTTGTGGTGTACTAACAAGATCATTCACGCTTCTTAGGTATTCTCATCCTCTCGAAAGATTACAATATACCAGGCGTATTCATTCGGGGGTCTCATATCGAATCCCGTAAAGTGTATAGATAACCATCACACATGATGATGCTCTTGTCGTAAACAATTCCTTTGTTCATATAGGTTGATAACTTTAATCGCCGCGTATTAGTATTTGACTTCTGAATAACGGAGCTTTGTATTTGTATGCGATTTATGTCTCCTTTATTTAGTATCGTCAATTTACATTGGATGATATCCTTGTCGTCTTGTACGCCACGTTGCCGTTGTCATAATATAATGTATCAGTGACTAATTGTCTCCTGATAATAGTCAGTGCTTGAATATTTTATAATAATCTGACTTGTTACTCCCTTCCATCACTTTCGGTTGCTTGATTCTGTAATATGCAATTGTCTTCTCACTTCTCTTCTGTTAACTTGCACTCGTGATTGTCTTACAGAAAATCTCTACAAATCCTGCGTTAATTCTTGGCTCACTCAACTCAGCAGAAAACCAAACTATTCAGATTCCCAGAAGTTCGAATCTACTCTGATACCATGTTGTTTTTAAAATGTTCGTTTATCCACGGGCTATGATTTGCCCTCCCAACCATACACTATTGTCTCCCCCGGGCATCGTGGTATGTTAATCTGCAATTGTATTCAATTATTATTATATTTATTGAATGAGATCGCACATCTCATTATATATGCGAAAGGTGACATTTTACTAAGGGTTACAACACTTTACATGTGGCCTCATTAATTTAATAATTATATTATTAATATAATATAATTATTAGAATATAGTTTATAATGTACTAATTTTAATATAATTATATAATTATTATATTACAATAATTATATTATCACTATAATATTATCGATATAATTATTATATCTCAATAATTATATTATCACAACCTTTGTGTTATCTATGTCGGCCTGAAGGAATCCGACCATAGCTACAATAACATAACATCATAATCATCAGCAATAATCAGAAGGGGATATGACAATTTCCTAGAGGAGCATGTGTAGTCGTATGCACATGTTTGAAATAACTAGCTAATTGTGAGATCACTATATGAGCAGGACTGGTGCACATCCAATAGGCAAATTCAATAAATTAGATTTAACTTGCCGCCCCAAAGCAAACTAATATATTTCAGAGCTTTACTGGAAAGGTGTAAATCGTTATGCTTGAGAAATCTTGCGTGCTTGGGTTTTGATGTCTTGGACGGCAAATGAGAGAGGGTGGTTGAAATCTGTTTCTAGCAAACATGGCAGAAGAAGAGAGTGTGAGTGAGTAAATTGGGGCTTGCAGGATGTAATTGGATTCTGCCAGACATGATCAGCTAATAGTTTGTCCATTGGGTTGATTTGGGCTCATTTTGCCCTTTGCAATGTTTCATAGTTTAACTGTTTATTTCCAGTTGATGTGGAATCCCAAATTAGTGATTGGAAAATCACTTACCTTGAAACTGAGGATATCTAAGACCCAAAGCTTCCATTTTGGAGGAATATTAGCAAAGAGGACATTGACTTGTAAGTATTAACTTGCTGCCCAAAAGCCAAAGAGTATATGTCCAACAATTTCTTTAAATTATGAATTCTTTGATCATCTGTGCATAGATAAGAAACTATTGTCAACAAATTGGAAACCAGATATTTTCTAGCCCCAAGCAATTCGTTTCTCCATATGTTACTCCATTGAATCTAACCACTTCAATCATCCTGTTATAAATATTACCTCAGTTAATGCACATGTATTTGAATAGGGGATCACCTTGTATATGGCTGTTTTTGGCAGTAAAACATGGGCCATTTTCTAGCCTTGAGCAATTCGTTTCTCCATATGTTACTCCATATTATAGGTTTGAGCAAAATGAGTTGTTGGCTAAGTTAGTAAGGTTGTTATTGATGTCAACATGCTGTTGTTGTCATTAGTGACCAGTTGTTGCAGTTGTTCCTGTGGAGTGGTGCTGAGAAATATGCTTGGCATTTCTTCTATATTTCTTCTATGTTTGGAGATGTTGGATTCAAGTATTTGTGCTTCGGATTGCAGTCAGTGGAATTGGTGTTTGTCTAAGTATGGCAGTTATTGACAGTTTTTCTTGCGTGAATGAATGCTCCACATTTCTTCGCATGATGGTTTCTGGTGTCAAGATTTTGGAATCGAGTTATTAATGTCCTTAGCTTCCTTCATTTTAGTTGGCATGAAATTTTGCGTTTCAGAGGCATGGTTTCAAAGTTTGATGGTTTTCTTACTCTAGGTTTGGCCGACCTTAGGTGTTTATACTCTAATTAAAAGCGTTGATGAATGCAAGATGAAATGTAACGTGTATGATGTTTATTTTGGTCCTAGTTAAGGCGTGTTGTGGTCCACTCCTCATTCCTTTCTATTGCGGGAATGTTTAGTGCCGACCTAATTTGAATTATGTTCGATTAAGATGCTTAGCCAATCTTGGGTGATTTTGCAAGCATAAGGATGGTACAAGTAAAGGATAAATTGTTGAGGAAAAGGTATGGTATGTGTGTATACTTGTGCAAGTGTTGTGCAAGTGTGTGCGTATGTGATGAGGATGCGTGAAAGAGGATCTGTCTCCTTGTATGTATTAATTGGTGCAAAGTGTGATGTTGAGCTTTGTGGACTTTCATGTGTTAGCTATCGGAAGCAGTGAGCAGAACAGTGAGCAGAAGGTATCTACAGATATTTGGTTGAGTTGCAGAAGTGCATCAATGGTGGATCTTTTCTCTTTTATTCTTCTTCATTTGGGTAGTGATCCCTCCGGTAGCGAGCCTTTCTTTGTAAAAATCACCTTAATTGGTGTCACCCTAACAATTGCTCATATATTTGAGAATTAATCTTCTCTGTGGTTTTTCCCTTAACAAGGTTTTCGACGTAAATCTGGCGCTTCATTGTGTATGGTGGTTTCTGTTTTTCACATGCTCTTTCATGTTTATACCTTTCAGTGGTTAAAGAATTAAAGATTAGTTTTTGTGGATTTGATTCAAGGAAAGGTTTTAAAGGTTTTATTGACAACTGATTCGACCCCCCCGATTGTCCTGTGCATTTAGCACTTCATTGAGCCTGACCTTTTCCATCATCCAGTTAAAAACATTGCCTCTGTTAATGAGCATGTATTTGAATAGGGGATCACCTTGTATGTGGCTGTATCTGGCAGTAAAACATGGGCCATTTGGTCCTTGTATCATGACCTCGAAGGTTGGGTCAGTTTGTTCTTGTATCCATCCATGCTGTAATTGGTCTCTGAACCTGAAGCATCTTATTGTTCAGGTAATGAGGATCCAGTGGGTCAATAAAAAATGCTCAACATTTTCTAATAGTATGGGAGTTCTTGGCTGATGATATTTGAGAGAGTGGACAATCTCCTGGACAGCTATTTTTTAATTTGTAATTAGTTTGCCTGGGACAAATGCTGATTCATTATGGGAAAATATTTGGCTGTATTGGGTTGATCTTCCTGGTTATGAGTTTCGAGAATACATTATAGACTTTATTGCATTATGCAATTGGTTGAAACTGATCCATGTCCTTGATTTTGCCAGCTATGGGTTTGGAGATTATTTTGTATACCCTATTGTATAATGCGATTGGTTAAATAATAAATACTGGTCCATGTGCTTGGTCTGGACCACACTCAAGATCAATACATGGATAGCTTTAACACTAGGCAACTTTTTTCTTTCTTTTTTATTCTTTGACTGCGCCAAGCAATTCTTTTTTATTCTTTGACTGCGCCAATCAATTCTTCTTTGATTAGATCGAAGATGTTTGGTAAAAATAGGTCAGGAGCCCATCTTGTCTTAATGTTTTTTCTGATTGAAAAAATACAATGTTCTTGAGTTCCCAGTTCTTGAGTTCCCATTTCATGGCCAGTTGCATTAAGATGTGGATACCCTTGTTTATATTCAAATATTACAATTTTTTTATTATTTGAATGCTTCCCTAATTTCCTTCAATATATATGATGTTTCTTCTTCAATCCATCATCAAAATTCAGAATACAATAATAACGTTTTTGAATATCAAAAGTGAAATGTTAAAGATGAATAAGCAAGAACAAAAAGTATTTCAGGTTAAATATTTTGGAAAGCTTCAAGATAATCATATTCTTATTTTTGCTTCATATGACATGCCAAGTGTGAAAATTTGATATAGAAAACAATTATTATCATATATTCAATAGGGTTTTGTAGGGTAATGGTGGGAGGGGAGAAACGCTCAAACAATTTGAATGGAGATGATGATGGATGCTAAGCAGGACATGGAGTCCTATTATCCATAAGCTTAATCATCACAATGTTGGCTTGTTAGTTTTTTATTTTTCTTAAGTGAAGCTGACTTGATATCTTATTTTCATATGAACATCAGCTCAACATGCAGTTTTTATCGAGTTGAGGGATTTAGAACCAAGAATCATCTATTCATAATAATTGACATAGTTTTCCTGGAAAAATAACCTTGAAAAATTTAAATTGTGAAAATCTAAAACATTTAATTCTTGCATTCCAAAAAATGGAATTGTGTCAAACATATGATCAGTTTCTTGGGGTCTGTTCAGATCAGTGCGACTACGAGTGGGAGGGAATAGACTTGCCCACATAATCGCATTGGTGCTACTCATGTAGTCTTTAAACTGCTAAGACATGTGAATATGATTCACATGATTTTAAAAAAGTTTCATAATGATAACTAATAGAAGCATAGAGCTTCCAGGGGAATGAAGCTATGCTCCACGGAGTTTCCGGGACGGGGACGTTTTAGGGGACGGGGACGGGGACGTGTTTCCGGTACGGGTACGGGTCAAAGCCAAAATTTAGGTGACGAGACCTTAGGGGACGGCAATTATATAGGGGAATTTTTATATAGAGAGAGAATTCAAATATGCATATCATAACATTGATAAATCATTCATCATAGACATTTTAGAAGCTCAAAACAATGAATACATAGC
>MU226618.1:783280-801209 GCA_018584345.1 Thuja plicata
GAGTGATGATAAATAGGTAAAAAATTATTGATACAAATACCCTTCTAAGTTCTGGATACTTATCCTCCCTAGCACATTCAATTCTCTTTTTTGATATTTTAGTACTTTTTCTATTGTCATTTTTTTCTAATTTTATCTGTCAGTTTCAAACATGCTTGAGTGGAGGAACTTGAGTAATGGACTCTGCTGTGTGCTTATGGTGATTCCCCATGAGTAATTATACTTTAATTACAAGAAGGCAGTCTTGCTTCCTTTCAACAAAGTAAAGTCGAGCAAAGTTTATGCCATTATGTCATGAACTAAAAGGTCTTTTACAATTTAAAGGATTCATTAGTATTCAGTATGGCAACTTGGTTTGAAAAATAAGCACAAGTATGAAAAACATGATTTGGTTTTAGCAAGGTCATACTATTTTGGTTTTAGCAGCAAAGAAATAATCTGGTTTTAGTGACAAATAAGCAAATTCAGTTTCTCAGCAAAACAAAGAACCAATTTGGTTTTAGCAATGAGTCAATTTAGGTTTGCCTAGATTATTGAGAATATATTTCAAACATCTTTTCACAGTTTTGGCAGATTTGCACAGGTTTGAAGTGTAAGAGTCTGATGCGACACTGTCAAGAAATATTGCCTGTAGGCAGTTCTGTTGCTAAAGGAGGCTCCATACCAAAGCTTTACACCCTTTTTGAGCTTTCAAAAACCTTAATTTTGTTACAGACCTCTGCAACTTGCAGTTCAATAATACACATATTGCTGTGGTTGTTTTGCTTTCAGTAGGTTAGAAGGTTGCACTTTCCTGCATTTATCATGGCTACATATCTGCATGCTAATATTATCAGCACACAGATGAATGGGCAAGTGGAGATAGTTAGAGACCCTGGATCTCTTGGTGCATTTAAATTTTAACATCAAGAAATAGAATTGGATATCATATATCTAATGGCCAGGTCTCAATCTGTTTCAGTGTCATATATTTTACAGGTTATGCAACCTGTCATATAAAAAACCATTGATTCTTATGCTATTTCTATAAGAGGAGCTTTATTCATTGTTTGAGGATGTCATGCTTTTATCTTATGGCGTTATGTGATACATTATTGCCATCTGTTCACATGGTGTAATTTTTTTTAATTTATTGTCAACACGGGCAAACAGATTGTGTGTCAAGTAGATCCCCCATTTTCACCGTCCTGGTTCCATGTAGGAAACTAAATTTTTCACCTGGTCTCATTCAAGTCTTTTAGGTTTTCAATTCATCAAGTTATTTTGTTTTTTTGTGCTCATTGATGAACATTTAAATACAAAGCTTAGCCTCAGCCTATGCTATCCTGGCAGCAGTTTTTTCATGATCATAATGCATTGTTTAATTTTTTGATCTTGCAGGGATACAAACATAGAAGGATCCACAATATCTAATGATGCTTTAACTGAAATTGTAAACCCAACCGCGGGACCTGTACAACTTTCAGATTTGCAGAGAATTTTAAGTAATCTGGGCCAATCAGGTATTGTTTTCAATTAATTGTTTCATAATCAACATTCTGTATCCAGGCATTATTCTGTATATTATTATACAAAATTTATTCTCATTACCTTGTTTGCCACTGCAGAAATGAGCTTAGCAGGGGTCCAAGATACAGGTACAAGTTTGAGAATAATTTGCTTTCCTTATATTCACTTTAGATTTCTTGCAATATTTAGATTGTCCCATATTAACAAAAGTAGCTTCAATTGAACAGGGCCAAGTTTAGGAGATATTCTGAAACCTGAATTAGTTCTGCCGATGGTGGAACATTTCCCTTTGGAAGATCGACTGACCTCCTATTTACCAGAGGTTAGTCAAATTAGGGTGCAGTTGGGCATCTTTTTCAAGGAGAGTTTGATTCAGAAATTGTTAGAACAATTTTTTATATTCAAGCATCTGGCAGGGCCCCTGGACTCGTGAAGCATTTGTGGAATTACTTCAAAGCCCACAGTTCCGTCAGCAAGTTGAGGCTTTTAATCATGTATGGTCTTTTTCTTTAATGATTCTTGTAAGCCTTCCTTTTAACAAGAAATACTACTGTGTTCTTATCTTTTGGGAAGTCAAAATGGTCTTTTCTTTTTTCATACAAGGTATTTGAATCTTTGATAACCATTTTGTAATCTGCAGGTACTAAGGACTGGCCATGTTGATTTGTCGCAGTTTGGGATTGATCCTCAGAAATGTAAGTTGTTACAATTATTTTCCATCTTAATATTTCTTTATTTTGATTTTTCATTTGAGAGTGCTCGATAGATACTAAGTGCATACAAAGGCAATATTGTAAATTTGTAGTACTTTCATGTATCATTCTAGGAGTAAAGATTGATGCCAATGTCTGTTTTATTCAAAATGATGTCCTGTATTTATGGATGAAATTGATGTGCAGATAATTTCACTGTTGCATCCTTTCTTGAAGCATTAGATGACGCTGTTGCAAAGAATCCAGAAACAAGTAGTACAGTTGATTCATTACCTGTTTCTACTGAGGAAACAAGGCAAGAGGACAATAAAGACATTGATTATAACCACCAGAAACAAAGTACTAAACGAGATTCAATGGATGAAGGTCACTAGCAAAAATGATCACTTTTTTTTGTTTTCTGTGAATAATTTTCCCTGTCCCCTCTCTCTTCATCCTTACCTCTAGTTCTTCCTGTTATATTTTATCAGGAAGTGGGCAGGGACTTCACTTCAGAATCACTCTTATTTGTACTCATTTGTATTTTAAATCTAATTCATTTTCTCATTAAAGATCTATTGCAAGCTTTTTTGGGTTTCTTGCAGTCACAGAAGTTTCTGCTTGTCAAATTTTTGTGTTGAATAATTAGTGAATCAAATTACTTTGGTTATTTACTATTTAGAATACAAGATTGAATGCTAATTTCTGTTATATTTAGTTTTCATCTGAGGTACATATAGATGTATGCTATGACTATCTGAATGCTTCTTTCTTAAGAAAAAATTGGGATGCTTTGTGCCTTGGCAAGTAGGGTGTCTTTATCCCAATTTATTGTTATACTGTTTCAAGATGAATGTGCAGTTCATCTGGGTTCAAGCTAAGGATGACAAGTTACTGTATGGTAAGATTTATAACTCTCATTCATGGATTGAAATGCTAATTTCCTTAACTTAATACATTAACAGACATGAAAACTGAACTGGCAAACAACTAACTCTAGCTTTTGTCAAGATCATAATTGAGTATTTGTAGGGTAGAAGACGTGCACAAAGGGTAGATTATTGTTAGCATGCAATTTCTTTAATTCTTAAGAGTACTGTCACTTATGAAAACTTTCCTTCTAGAATTGAATAATTAATCTCTTATCTTTTATGTAGTTACATTATGAGTTCAATACATACCTATCCATCCTATATATAACAAATTCAATATAGATGCCTTGAGATTGGTTTCAGCGGCATCTTTTAGATAAATGTATTGAAGATAGATTTTCTAGTTTATTATTTTGATGTTTTTTGATTAAGGTAAATACAGGTTTTGAAGGGGCCCCGAAACCCTGTACAAGTAGGTCACAAAAGATTTTCAAAGAAACTCTAAAAATAAACAAATCAAGACCACAGTGAGGGTTTTACAACAGGCTCCCTCAACCTCGACAAAAATAAAGGTACCAGAAAAGGAAATCTAGCACCTCAACCAGAAAAAATAAAAACGCTGCTAGAAGAATTACACAATTAAGTCTTGCAGCCCAAAAGCTTCCAGCAGGTAGCAAAAATCAGCTGCCAGCAAAAGAAAGCCCAAAATTATTTCTACCCCTTCTGGGAACGAAGAGATATCAAACGAAGGAAGATGTTTTGATTTTTTTTTCCTTTAAGTCCACCCATCTTCCACTTTCTTGGCCATTTCTTGCCTAGAAATCGAATCAAGAATCGGGACAACCAAAAACTGAGAGTCAAGAGATTGTCCCAGGATAGGGATAGGGCCAAGAGAATCCAAGGAGGCAGCATTGGCTTATTATTTTGATGTTGGCTATTTGATAGTTTTTTGTTAACCCGCTTAGGCAATTACACTCCACCCCGTACTATTACTGAAGGTTACACCTATTGGTGGAATAAAGCCATTTCACAATTTGATGACAACAATATTCTCCAGTTTTGGTATAAAGTTATGGATTGGGAAACTCAAATTGAACTAAAAGTTCTTGTTTTGATGGTGGGAAATAGGTTGGTGGGGTACTGGTGGAAAGTCTGTAAATACCATTTACGTTTAGGAGACTTAAGATGAAGAATAGGGGCCAATGGATAGGTCACTGATGCAATGTTCTTCAGGCCTTGAGGTGTTTTACGAAGGCTCCAAATGTGGTCTCAGCAAAAGGATATGAAAGGGTCCCCAAGGACAAATTGGAGGGGTTCCTTTATGGGTTTATTCATAGGGCAACAAGAGTTGACTAATGAGTAGAGTAACCTTTGGGACAGGTTTGAGTGACAGTTCTTTGTTGATCTTCAAGTAGTTAATGTTGATCTAGGATAATAAGAAGAAAAGAAGGGAGAAGTCCCTCTTCTTGTAGCTCCTTGGTTATATTTGGCCTGTTCTCGGGTAAAATGAATGTGGGGATGCAAGTGGCTAATGATAATTAATGATCTTTTGATTTTTTAAGTTTTCTATTATGTTGTTTTCTATTTTTTTAGGATGCATTGACTAATGCTGACAACTAATTAAGCAAATCTTGCCCTAGATGCACGCCGGTGGTATTAGCGCAGAATCTCATACAAGACTTTTTTATATCCGTGGTCACTAATGTTGTTTGTTTATGTTTTTCAGTCAAATAATGAAAGCAAGCAAATGTTGTGGGAGGATATGAGGTTTATAACAATGTAACTCTTAAATGATGTCTTTCTGTACGCAATTGTTTTTAATATATATTGCTTGCAAAAATACAAGTCTAGAGGTCCAAGATAAAACGCAGCTAGTAATTAGTTTTCAGTGAGTTATGATGAATCCACAATGTTAGAAATTAAAATAGAACTACTGTTGAGCTGTCCTATATAAGTTTTACGTAGAAATCTCCATATATAAAGTGTGCTTTAGTGGTCAAGATTATTAGTTGATCTATGCCACAATGCGAAAAAATGTCCTCAAATTTTGATATTTTATATCAAATGGCTCTAGTATATTAGATAGCACTAAAGCATAAATAGTAAGAATAAAATAAACCTGAATGGGGCTATAATGTGATGAACTAGAGAAATCTCAGCTTGTAGAAGGTGAGAATGGTTGTAATTGGCAAATTATAGGCTTGGATGGAGTTGATATGTATATGCACAGTAGTAAGTGAGCCTGTACGAGGCTTCAAATACATAAGAATAATGTGTTGCAAGTCTTAGGAGGCTACAAACTAACAACACAATGAATTGCAAGTATTTATATTGCCGTAGCAATGCAAAATGTTGTAAGTTTAGTGATTTGGGGATACCAATGTGCAAGGGAAGCAATGGATAGCATTGGAGGGCTACAAGTTTGATTGCAAGATGAAGATTCAATGTGTTTAAGGTGTAAAACAATGTTGAATAATGACAGTGTTTCCAATAGATCATGGAACTTGTCCAATCCTATCATAAATGTTTCAATAGCTAAGATAATAGCAAATCGTGGATGTGATCCTTAGCATCTTGAGGTAGCTTACTATGCATAGACTAGCTATACTAGGCTTCACTCTATGTTTCGGAGGGCTCCTCTAGCACTCTGTAATCTAACTGTTTTAGCACCTTTTGAGACGATCAAGGATTGGTTAATGACGCGTGAAACGTTGAGTACATGGGTAGCATCTCTATCACCACCCCAAAGAACTTGTGAATATTGTACATCTAATCGTTAATCACTAGATAAAATTTGGAAATTAACAAATAAAAAAACTATTTTGATCTAATTTAGGAGTTAACTTTTGATTTTTTTTTTTGTCATTTTTTTTTTATATAAATGGATTCTATAATAATTAAAATTGATACAAAATCCATAACAATGTTTTGGTATGATTGCAAAACTAAATTTGTTCAAGACCAATTACCATACTTAGTATAATTACAAAACATAAATATAACTACACACATCATGAAATCACTCAAAATTTACATTGAAGTAAGGTGGCAAATAGAGTTGACTACTCTTTCATTTAATAAGTTACAAAATAAGTAACTACGTTAACAATGCATAACAAACACACCTTTGTTTCCTTCTTTGTAATTGGTAGTAGAAGAGAGAGCATCAAGGTGATATCTAGCTTGCCTTGAAGTATTGAGATTTCCTACGCTACTTTGTTGAAGGAGCTCAAACCATCACAAAGGATCTAGCATTAGATGGCAACACTCATGATGGAATCCAGTTCATTATATGAATCTTCGTTAAGCTAGCATACCTCCACGCTCATGCAACACATATCTAATGCACCTGCCTATTGAACACATTTGTATGAAGGGGAATGCAAAACAATGTGAGTAACATAGATAAGTGTAAACCAATGACTGTAAATGTTTATAGCATAAAATGTCTCAATAAATCTCATGATGATATTTGGACATTCAATAGGATAGGTAAATAATATTGAAGGCAAAGTCATAATTGTCATTTAATCCTTTAAGATCTATAAGGATTATCCCAAGGAATCCAATTTGCAATGCGACCATAATTTACAAACTCCATTCCATATTAGGTAATTTAGGGGTAAGAGGTCTTACTTCTTCATTTGCTAATTTTTCCAAATCTAGAACCCTTTCCTAAGATCCAATGACAAATTATTTAGTAAATTCATCTATATTCATAATTGTATACTTGTAAATAATGATAATAATTGTTAATTTTGCATACTTAAGCCATATAAATTGATTCAAAACTTTCAATTTGCAATTTTCTACAAACACGATAATTTTTAAATGGCCACGTCTTCTATGCCCCTTGATAAAATTTATACAACTTGTAATATAAAAGTAGAAGAACAAAGTTTTGTTTAAAAATCCCAACCATTTAGCAGTTTTATTTGCAATATGTTATTCACCAGATTACTATCAAAACAACAATTTGGATAAAGAACACTTCAACTATTTCTAAGTTTAATAAAATCTTTGGTCTTGCAAGTTCTATTAATCTTGGTTTGATAATTTTACCATAAAATCATTAAAATACTTTCTTTACAACCCTTTACAAGCTCTGGCAACCACATAGAACATTGCCTTATCCTATAGCAAAAATCTTCCAACTACATGTTTACTAAGAGATAAGAATTTTTTTTATTAGCTTCCTAATCCAATAATAAGGTTTCAGGTCTACAAGTAGAATGTTAGAACTATATATGTATATTTATCCCCTATAATTGTATAGATTATTTGGTATTGTGTACAAACAACCATAAATGACATTGCCAATGGTGAATACATTTTCTCATTATCACGTTGATTGATTGATAAGTAGGAGATATTTTCCACAAGTCAAATTGTCTAGTTATTGAGTTGAACTCATTGACCCATGTTTCATGCGTAGTGTTTCAAAAGAACCTATCTCTCATGAGAATGAATGGAACAATTGGCACACATTGCATCTAGGTGATGCTCATAGAGGTGAAGCATTGGAACTTCTTAGGAGGTCATCCATCCCAATACTACTCCAACTCAAACATGTTTAACCATGGAGTTTCCTCCAAGGTTAAGCCCACTTAGCTTGCTACCCATTTGCAAAACCTTTAGCAAGTCTCATGCCTTGTGAACCATTCATTATAGAGCCCCTTTATCTCATCAATTGATAAGTACGAGATATTTTACATAGCAAGTCAAACTATGATATTGCTGCTAGGATTTAACTGTGTAGTTTTCGAGTCAAACTCATTAGACCCATGTTTCATGAGAAATAATTCACAAGAATCCATCTCTCATGAGAGTAAATGGAACTCTTAGCACTCATTGCATCTAGGTGATGCTCATAGAGGTGAAGCATTGGGCCTTCCCATGAGGTCTCCAATCCCAGTACTACTCCAACTCAAGCATGCTTGGCCATGGAGTTTCCTCCAAGGTTATGCCCACTTAGCTTGCTACCACATTTGCAAAACCTTCAGCAAGTGCTATGCCTTATGAAACATTCATTAGATCTTTGATAGATGACAAACTATTTAAATCTTGCTAAAGAGCTTTATAAAGTAAATTAAACATACAACCCTCAATGTTGCAATTATAATTGTCATGTAAAACACTACTTATGAATAAAGGTTTCCCATACACGCATGGATATCATTATTTATAGAAAATTTTGGGCTTATTCCATCATCTTTGGTTCAATCAAGATAATTCTTAAACTACTATGGACAATATACATATTAGTGAAAAAGATTTTTCACAAAATTATAGAGGCTTACATATATATGAAATTTCCAAATTCTAAATTCCAAGTAGAATTTGGAAAATTAATATGGAGGCCATTATTTAGTGTGTTGATATAGTTGATGTGACGAATGAGGGAACTAAGTTTTTTGTCATTATATAGACAAAAAAAACCATCGTGACATATAAAAAAAAGATATTCTATATAGTTTATTTCAAACAACTCAACTTCCTTCAAGGTTTCTACGACCATTGAAATGTCTAAGTACTAGCTCCACTTATACTTAGAATAAATACATGACACATAATGTGTAGAGATTTAATACGGGGTGACCACAATTAGAAGGGTCATGGGTGATATAAACCCTTACAATCCATAACAGTTATACAAAATCAATGAAAGGTCACAAAATTGTCACTTTATCATTGACCCACTAGTAACCATACATTCAACATGGCTAAGTCTAATATATAAAATAGTGAAAAAGGTGTCAAGAAGACATCTAACACCATTGAATCCATAAAAAACAATCCAAATAATAACTTAACCAATTAGAATGAAAGCAATGGTCTATTATGATAGAATGTGGAACATAGCTATGCATCAACAAGTGGCACACTCTTGTGCTAAATTAAACTCATGACCTGATTTTGACTCAAGCTCTCCAAGCTACTTAATAAGTCAATATTTATATAAAGATATTTTAGTCTCAGACAAATGTATTTATGTATCATTCATAAATAATGCACACATGCAATCTAACTAAATGAGTCCAAGTGAGTATGTATGTTGATTTATCACAACAAGTTACCTTCATCAATCATAACCTTTTTCCTAATTGTACTCTTTCTCCAAATTGAGAGAATACCAATGATTCTTGTCACACTTGCGTAGTTAGTTCTTAGCATAATCATTCTTCAACAATACATAACATAATCAAATTGCCTACCTATATGTTTTTTTAAATAATTAGTACAATAATCCAATGATTAAGCTAGGCTAATTAAATACGATATGGAAAATAACATGTAGTTTTTGAGGCATTCTACCTAGAGGCATAGCTTGTAATGTGGTGCTAGAAGGTAGTGATGTAATACAAAATACTCACATGCTCACAAAGCACTCCTATTTTTCTACCAGGATCTTTGAGATTAAAAATATAGAACTATCATGGTAAAATGATTAAACCAATCACTTGCATGTCCTATATACATGACTAGTGGAAACTTCAAGGCAATACAATAGTAACTGGGTGGATAATAAACTTTTAATAGTTTAGAGACACTTGTAGTAGGCAACTAACAACAGTTTGAAAACAAATAGGAACAATTGGAACAATTTGAACAGTTATGAGAGAAAATATAGGAGCCAACAAGGTAGTGGGGTAAAGAAGAAAAGTCAACATCCATCATGTCATACTCCACATAAAAGGAGCTAGCATTCAAAGTGGAGTCATAAATATTTTTCCAACACTAAAGGATGGTTGAATATGTCATCTTAATTGATACACACCTTTTAAACATTAACTCCCAGAATGAAGAGTGGTAGGAAGTAGTCCTAGGCTAAAGGTACCACATCTCTTAAGTATTTTTAGATTTGTACTTGTTGCATCACATTTCAGTTAATGAAATTAAACATTTTGGCCTTCAAAGTATGTTTCATTATGTGTAAATTAATGGTTGATGTTTATTAATGTGATTTTATGTTATGAATCTTCAGATATATGTTGTATTTCTAGCACCCTCAAGAAGAAAATGCATATCTAATTCAGGTTGTAGTCTGTGTTATTTGAGAAATAATTGTTGTGAAATTCAGTTGTCTCTTCTTTTTAAAATTGAAATACTGAAAAAATTCTACAAAATACTCATACATGAATATACAAAACACTGAAGTTGTGCCTTTGAATAATTGAATCATCGAATGTTTGTTTGATAAAATAATAATATAGGTCTTGAAATCAATTTGGCGCATCACCCTGAAATCAATTTGGCGCATCACCCTTGTAGTCTTAGGTTTCATTCCAACCCATCTCTTTCTCTTTTCTCAACATGGTCAATAGTTCAGTTTAGATGAGGTGATCTCCAACCCCTCTTTGGAGGTTCATTTCCACAATGGGTTACTCACATCCGGAGGATGATCCCATGTTTCACTAAATTGCTAAGTTGATAGCTTAACAAGGGTGCAAACTTTAGTGGCAACAATCCTAGTAGCCTATAAACAAGAATCCAAAATTTGTATCTCTTTATTTGTAAAAGCCATAAAATTAACTAACATTTCTTTACTATGCTGAAAGGAAGGTTTCTTGCGGTAGTGATAATTCCTTTGAGATCTTAGTCTAATCATTATGCTAAATTTGTTCTGCTTATCATAGTATTGATCTGATCCACACCAAGGGATTAAAAAATGTGTGCATTGAAAAGGATGCTATGAACATAATCTCATTCCTAAAAGGATCTCAAAACTTTAGCTAGACTACGGAAACTTTTATTCGTGATTTTGGGCAATAGACTTTGAAGAGGAGTTTACCCATGTACTGCATGAAGGTAATTAGGTGGATGATACTTTCACCAATTTGAGTGTGATTAGTGACAACTTAATAGGTTGGGATGATTTTAATTACATCCTTCCACTAGCCAA
Source organism: Thuja plicata (assembly GCA_018584345.1). NCBI lineage: Eukaryota > Viridiplantae > Streptophyta > Pinopsida > Cupressales > Cupressaceae > Thuja > Thuja plicata. Next base: position 794,257 of record MU226618.1, read on the forward strand.
AACTATATTTTCTAATTATTACATCTATTATGAAGGAATTAATGGATGACGCCCTTTCAATGATTCATGGCAAGTTCATACACTTTATGGGTAATATTACCTATCCTTGTTGGAAGTCTCTTGAAAGATACTTATGATTTTTTTAGGACAAATAAATTAAGAAGTGTCTTTGTTAACACTAAAAACTTTTAGAACAAGAGTGGGGTCCTAGACAAGAAGATTGTGTACAATTTGATAAGTATGTAGGGAGATGGAAATAAAATTGAACTAAAAATGTGTGCTTGCATCCAACATAAACCTCAAATATGGAAGGCATCGAAGGCAAGAGGGATTTCCCTTTTATAGAAAAACTCCATAGCCATTACCTCAAAGCTACCAAAATTGTGTGAACACTTTGAAGAATGAAAAATTATGTCTTTAGGTAGTATTTGACAATCAATGAGGAGTTGATAGCACACATCCTTGTATGGATGAAATAAAAATCTTCAAAGATATAAAGACAAGAGAAGTGTTCTGAAAATGACCTCTCAACCATGCATTCACATAAGGTTACTATTTATAGTTAGTTTATATTTGATCATGGATTGGTTCAAATTTTTTCCCAAAGCTATAGCTTGGCTAAGTAAGCATTTCAGTAAATTTTCATTGCAATATCATGTCTAGATTTGAAGATATTTAAGATTCTATTTTTCAAAGTTTCAAAGTCAATTTTGAAAAGCTTTGGAGGCATTTCTTTGGGACATAAAGTGGTCATAAACAACATAGCTACACTTCATGAGTTTTTTGACGCTTCAAATGATTTATCAATTGGACTCTTAGATCAAAAGTTGTGGCCTTTGGAAGCTCGATCTCTTGAAATAGAAAATATAAAAGTGTGCTGAACTCATAAATGATATATAAAAGGGAGTTACTGGTGCAGGAGCACACCTAACTCAAATCCCTAGCTCCTTATTTCTAGCATGTACTGACTCTAGCCAAGTCAGGAGAGTGTGTGTGGACCTTAGAAGGTCTTTTGTTTTCCCTAAGATGGATATGACTAGGTCAATCCATGTCTAGCTAGGTTTCTTAGTTGATTTCCTGATTTTTGGTTAACACTGTCGGTTAACATTGTGTCTGTTAACACTGTCGGTTAACATTGTGTTTGTTAACACTGTCGGTTAACACTGTGTCAGTTAACACGGTGTCAGTTAACACTGTGTCGGTTAACACTGTGCTGGCTAACACTGTCGGTTAACACTGTTACGGTTAACATCGCCGGGTATCACTGTTTGTTAACATCGTCGGGTATCACTGTTTGCTAACACCGTTGGGTATCACTGTTTGCTAACACTGTCGGTTATCACTGGCACTCATTTAGACTGGTGGTCGGTTTTGCATTACTGATTGTCGGTAAAGTCAGTCGTAACGGCCCGCGAGAAGCGAATCTTGTCTTTTATGGACAATATGGTCAGTTGTAACGGTTCCTAAAGAGATGCTTGCGAATATGTGGGAAGTTAGGGGTTGTTTCAATGAGAGGATGGTTATTAATAACATCCCAAGCCTTCATTTGAGAGGATACAGAAGAGAAAGTAGAGATTGAAGAAAAGAGAAGCTACAGGAAATCACAGAGTTGCAGATTATTGTACTGTTTTGTTTTTGTTTCCAGTAATGAGAAGTTTCAGATAGTGTGTTTAGTGGATATCAACCTTCTTTGTTCATTTTGCATGCAAGTAGATTAGTTACTTTACTTTCTGTTTTGTAAATTCTTAGTTTTTACCTGTTCTGGGTTGTGACCAGTAATGGCCCCTCGAGATTCCTGAATCCATGGTGAGAGTCATGTGTTGGGATGGAACTCGAGAGGAGCCCCTGTACATAGTTTCCTTTTTTTTTTTTGTAGGAGAAGCAACAAAAAAGAGTCTGGAGATCTTACCCTTGGCGAGCTTGATAATAGTCCGGCTAGGGAAGAGAATGAAAGCAATGTTCTGAGAACATTGATTGAGTGAGAAGAATGAATCTATTTGTGTAGGTTTAGCAAGAAGAGGATGAAAAGCACTTCGATGGGGACTAAGTCTTGAAGAGGAGGTGGAGTTGAGAGTGACTTACCTCAGTTTAGGGTTGTGAAAACTCTAAGAGATCCAGGAGAAAGATCTCAGAACAGAGCCAAGCTGGTTCTGTAGCAGCAACAAGACTTCTGTCCACATCAGTTACATATGTTAGTATGTGTTTTAACACATCACAGGGCATCTTGGATTGAAGCTAAGTTGGGCACCACTTTTTTGGGTGGTTTTAGCTCATGGTTTTGTAATATTGTTTGATGATTTCATGTATTCTCTCCTATATATTAGGTGCATGAGATGAAGGTTATGCGTAAGAGTATTAAATAGCTATTGAGTTGCATCCAAATCTTTGGTTAGTGATACTTCTGTGAGAAGCTTTCTCTACAAGTATATTGCATTTTATTGTTGATTTATGAATAACATATTAGATGAATTTTGGGGTGGTTTTTTTTTCTCTGATAGAGTTTTCCCCAAGTAAATAATTGTGTTATTGCAAGGATTCATTTATGTTTATTTTTATTAAGTTTTTGTAAATGCTGTAAACATTTAAATATTTTTGCATAACCCTCCTCTTAAGGTTAATTCAGGAAGTTGTTTTTCTACCTTAACTTCCTTTGAAGTGATATCAGAGCTTGATCACCTTTTATTCTAGTTGCGAGTTGTTGGGCTTTTTGAACATATCCACATTGGAGTGGGAGCTTACACAAAAGATAATTTGTGATCTTGTTACAAGAATTTTTAGATGGTAGATTCATCAAAGAGAATATATGTGGAGACATTTTCCAAAAATAATTTGGAGACGTGGAAGCTAAAGACAATTTTTTTTACTAGATTGATATCTATGGGGTGTTATTGATGAGAATGTCTTTAGACCTATAGATCCTTCTTTAGTTGCTCAATATGATGTTATAGACTGTAAATCCAAGGGACTAATAAAATTGTACTTGACATACTCTATTTTAATCAATGTCCATGAAGAGTCCTCTACAAAGAAGGTATGGAAGAAATTTGGTGAGAAATATCAAGCCAAATATTTAGTGAACAAGATTTTCTTGAGGAAGAAATTTTATTTCTTGAGAATGGAAGAGGGTGGATGAATTATAGAGCACATGGAAGCAATCAATATGTTGGTAGCTCAATTGTCATCTATTGATGTCAAGATTGATGAGGAGAAGAATTATCAAATCTAACTTTGTTCTTTATGTAATTTTTGGGATTCTTTTATGGCTATCAACAATACTTCTGTTATTATCCAACTTGAAGTATAGAAACACTAAAACCACGATGCATCTCTCTTCCTTCTGTTCGCCCATTTCAAACCTTGAGTTTTTGGATCCCGTCATTGGGGCGAGGGGCGATGTTGTTGATGGCTCGATCGGATTGGTTGGTGCCTTGTCCACGGGGCCCTTGCTTGCTGCTAGCGTGGAGTTTTTCATGGGACCTTTTGCCCCTTTCTTGGCTGCGTCGGCTCCTCTCTTCGTTAGTATTGCTATGACTTATGTTCCCCCAACAACTTGTGATCCTACGATAGCTAGTATCAAGAGTAGTCCTAGGAATACCCACTTGGCTTCGTCTGGGTCTCCTTTGATGCCTATCTCAGCCCTTGTGGATAGCGGTGTTCCTCTGGTTCCTTCTACAACTTCTAATAGAGGTCATCCTTCTGGTGTTGGGGGATAGGGTTTCACGGGTCTGAATGATCTTTCTGCTTCCATGCCTTGGCAAGGATTAAAGAATAAGTCTATTGTGACAGATCCTTTTCCTATTTCCAAGTCCATTTCCATTTCGCTCGAGGCAAAGACAGTGATAGGAATTGGTCATGATACTTCTATCCTTTCCACCCATGGTACAATCTGCTGATTTAGGGATTTTGGCCTAGTCTTCTACATGTACATGACTAGATCTCCAAACATTGGGAGCCTATCATCTATGGTACTGTCCATATTTTCCCTATGGCCAAGGGTTTCTTTATTGCTAATTTTGACTATGTTGTGGATAGAAAAAAGATTTTGTGTGATCAATTTTTTAGCTGGGATGATTGTTTAATGCTGATGGTTAAGCCATGTCATGCTGATTTTACCCCTTCTTCTAAAACGTTCAAAAAAATGCCTATTTGGGTCAGAATCCCCTAAATCCCCCTTCATCTATGGGTGAATTTTCTTTTAGAGGAAGTGGGTGAGGCTCTTGGGGACTTTATGATGGCGGATGCAAAATCTTTTGATGTTTTTCATTCTACCTTTGCCCGTATTTTGGTGGATATTGATGTTTCTAAGGGACTTCCTACAGAGATTAAGCTTGATACTCCTAAGGGTAGTTGGGTTCAACCCTTGGACTATGAAGGGCTTCCTTTCAGGTGCATAAGATTCTTGAAGACTAGTCACATGGCTACCCATTGAGAGGTCGAGAAAATGAAGAAGTCTGCCTCATGGTGGAAAGGTGATGTGCTACAAGTCAACATTACACAATTAAGAATAACTCTTCTCAACAAATCTTCTCCTAGGTGGGTGCAGAGGATAGCCCAGTGTCAGATGATGGTTGTGTTGTGGCCACCGTACCGCTTGCTGCTCGTGTGGCTCCTTCTGCTGCCAAGATTTGTGACAGGGCTCTGAATGTTGATCAGTTTAATGCTGATGTTACCCCTCTGTCTGACTGTTCTGGTGACAATGATGTTGTTGTTGTCTCTTTGACTGATGCTAGTCTTGTCGCTGATCCTATTGCTGGTCCTGTTGTTGTCTCTGGTTCTGTGCAATGTCTTGTCCCCCTCACGGGTGTTGGAATTTTGGAGATGGATTTGTTTGCTTGGCAGGGTGAGGCTGCTAAGGTGAAAGAGGGTTGGATAACTGTAAAAGGTGAAAATTCCAAGAGGTCCTCACCCTCTTTCGACATGACCCTTTGGTCCCATAAGAAAGGGTCCAACGGTAAATATTAAGGTTTGTTTATCTTGGGTGTTTGGAAAGGATCTCTGGTCCTTTCTCTTGCTTTAGGCTGCAAAATTATGTTTTCGTGCAGTGTTGGTTTCAGGTCAAGGGTGCCTAGTGTTTAACCCCTCATTGTTGGTCTTGTCCCATCTCTTGTTGTGGGATTTCTTTGAATATCTTTTGTGATATCTTGTAATGGGTTTCCGGTCCCCAAAACTTGTTTTTCAATTAATAAAAAAAATACTTCTGTTATTTTGAAGACCGAATATGTGGTGGGTTCTTTGTTTTCTTTGTTTTCTAAAGAGATGATAAAGGTATCCATAAATTTGAAATGAAAGATTTTGTTACAATTGAACACATTCTTAGGATATATTTTAGAAGAGAGATTTAACAAAAAGATATGGCTAGGATAGAGTAAGTATGTGAATTTAGTTTTACAAAGGTTTAACATGCAAGATTGTAGACCATTATGTATTCCTTTTACACTTGGAATGTAATTATCTACTTTAGATTGTCCCACATCCCCATTAGAGATGGAAGACATGAGTAGATTACCTTACCAGAGTGCAATTGGAAGTTTGATGCGTGTTATGGTATAAAATAGACCAAACATTTCCCAAATAGTGAGAATTCTTTCTAGATATATACCTAATATTGGTAGAGTTCTTTGGGATGCATTTAAAAGAGTCTTCAAATATTTGAAGATTACCTTAGAGTGTTATTTTTATTATCATGGCAATTTTATAGGATATGAGATTTCTCTTGATATTTATGGTTATATGGATTCAGACTGGGTAGGTGATGTTGATAGCAGAAGGTCTGCCGTCACTAATGTGGTTACTTTCTTCAGAGGTGAATTCAATGGATGAGTAAGCGACAAGATGTGGTTGCTTGGTCCACTAATGAAGCGAAGTATATGGTAGTTACTCATGCTTGTAAATAAGACATTTAGCTTAGTATTGTGTCCAAATATTAGAATAAAACAAGGCACAATGAAAATTTATTATGATATTCAAAGTGTAATATGCCTAGCTAAGAATCCCAATATTCATGCAAAGAGAAAGCCCATTACTGTTGAATATCATTTTGCAAGAGATATGGTTAAGAATGGAAGGGTGAATCTAGTTAAGGCAGAGACATTGATGAATGTTGTAGATTCTTTAACTAAGGCCGCAAGCACAAAGAAGCTTAGATGGTGCTTAGAGTCTATGATCCTCACAACCCCTAGGAAATAAATTATGGCATAGATGATCCCTTTGCTTTTGCAAGGCGTTCGACAGAAGGGAGAATGTTAGAAAAATGGTGTCTCAACCTTGACATCGCATAAAGTTACTATTTATGGTAAGTTTACACTTGCACATGGATTAGTCTAAAATTTTCCCTAATGCTAGTGATTAGGTAAATAGGAATGTCAGTGCTTTTTTGTTGCAAGATCACATGTAGATTTCAAAATAACAAATTTTTTGTTAGTAGTGGGATTATAGGGATAATAGGAGTACAAGTTATGCCTATTCAAATGAACTAATATTCATTCGAATATTAGTTTATATAGGGATTACAAAATAATATTTAAATATGAAATAATATGAGTATAGGTTATGCCTATTCAAATGAACTATTCATAATTGGACAATCTTGATCATTCCTTTTGTGAGGCCCATCCCGGACCCCCATCATAGTTTTCTAGTTCTTGCTTATGATAGATTTAGCATATGATACTTTACTTTTGATGCATTATTAGACATTATGGACCTTATGCTTTATGTCACGGATTTGATTATTATGGATGCTTGGACATATGATGCCTTATGATGAACATTATGGACTTTATTATGTTTTCTAGTTTGGACATTTCTTTTGAGATTATAAATTCAGAAAAAAAACTCATTATGATTATATTATGGTTATTGAAGAGATTTAGATTTATCTGATTTAAATGTTGAATTTCAATTTATTGCAATGTGAATTTTACCATATGATAAATGCTTAAGATGAGAATTAC
>MU226618.1:857359-889124 GCA_018584345.1 Thuja plicata
GAAACAAACCATATTCATCCACACCATTAGTAAGTCAATAGTATAGCATTTGAAACAACAAGGAATAAACTAAATTTTACCATCCTCAAGCTGTTAAAGTAGAGAAAGTTTGTAGTAAAAAATGAAAGTAGGACATGCAAGCCCAAACATTAGAAAAGACTCGACCTCAACTCCTAGAGAAGACATCTGATTCTTTAATGTGATAGAAGGCCAACGAGAAATTAAAGCAAAAAACACTAACACCCTCAAGCATCTATAGTGAAAAACCATATAATTCAATGTATATATTGAAATTGATAATAAGATCATGAATGTCCAGGTTCCAGACAGTTTGTTCAATCCCTCAATGAGGCATTTAAAAAGACACCAACTATTGCAAAATTCATTGGCATCTAACCTTCAATAGATAGGGTCAAAGCTTCAGTGAGACAACAGTGGCATACTGCCCATGATAAAGCATCACTTTCTTTATGCTAGGGTTTCTGCAGATTACGACATATGTTCTCATTAAGGCGTATGTTCTCATATTGACTAATATCAATCAGGCCATCTTAGGGTATACGCCTCTAGTCATGTAATATGCTCTTAACCAAAGGCTAAAATACAAGACATATATTGAAATTGATAATAAGATCGTGAATGTCTAGGTTCCAGACAGTTTGTTCAATCCCTCAATGAGGCATTTAAAAAGACACCAACCATTGCAAAATTCATTGGCATATGACCTTCAATAGATAGGGTCAAAGCTTTAGTGAGACAACAGTGGCATACTGCCCGTGACAAAGTATCACTTTCTTTATGCTAGGGTTTCTACAGATTACGGCGTATGTTCTCATTACGACGTATATTCATCATAATGACTCATATCTATAATATGCTCTTAACCAAAGGCTAAAATACAAGACATACCTCAAATGGTGAGTACGCGATGGAAGCTTTTTGATGAGTACGCGATGGCTATACCCTAAACATGAAGGAAACCAGCTGAATGAATTGCAAACCGACCCGGAGGTGTGATGAACGAGCTGTTGGATTCCTTTAGTTGTGACTGCTAGCTAGATTCAATACAACAAGATCCCTCTTCGTGTGCAGAATGGTATAGTTTCCTTCCGCTCGCATGCACAACTCGATCACAAATGAGCCTTTATTTTTCTTTTTTTTTTGTTTATAATCAAGAGGGTGTCGCAATTACGATGGTATCATCGCTATTGCGACAACATCGGGGGCACTTGAAAAAAAAAATACAAAAATCACACACAAATGGTAGCGCCGTCGCAAATTGGCGTCGAAATTCAACCCCAAATGTTGTAGTGATAAAAAAATGTGATAGATCCATGAAGTTGAAATACAATTATTTGAACCTTAGTTAAGCTATAGAACAAGTGATTTCATGCCACTATCGATTATGTAAGTAGGCAGGGTCCATTATTCTAATTTAGTGAGTTGAGTAAGGACAAGAAAAATCACTCCATACTATAAAGAGATGTGCAATACCAATTTTTGGTGAATTTTCATTGCTTACATGGTGACTTAATTGCTACCTTAAGGTTGACATAATAACAAAGTCAATATGTAGGCTAAGCCCTAATCAAAGCTTGGAGAGGACTTGATTGCAATTAACAAAGGCTTAATGAATGCTTTGCACCAGTACACAAAGTAGGACATAATTGACGAAGAGAACTTGGTAATATGACAGTGAATAGAAACACATGCATTTGGGTGATGGGCTATCATGAATTGACAACAAAACATAATAACTGCTAGAGAAAATAGATAATTTGTACTTAATCACAACTCTGTCATACTGAAAATTTGTGAAATATTTAAAATTTGATTTCAGTTATGAGTAAAAAAAAAATATTCTCATGAAAAATATTTTTGATTATATAAAAAAGGAAAATAAGGGATCTTAATTTTAAAAAGCTTGAAGACAAGTTAATTCATTACAAAAAGAATATAAAATTACATAAAATTATTAATTAAGAGTAGAAAAACTACCAACGACACACACACACACACACACACACACACACAAATACAACAACAAAAAAATCAACTCGGATAGTCAAGCTATATATCGAACTTCTGAGAGTGAGCCGTTGGAGAGAGTTGTTGAACGATTTATGGGAGCAAAGATCATGGTGGGTAAAGGAAATACCTGAAATCCAAAACAAGGCATTGCTTGGCAACTGGAAACAGAGGTTGTGGAAGGGAAATGAGGACTCCAGGTCTTATAGTGATTACATAACCAAAATACATTGTGGAAGACAAAGTAATTGGTTAGATGAAAAACCTTTTCAAAGGCACCAACCAGTTTACATATATGTGAGTCGAGGGTCAACAGAGCAAAAGGGCCCCTTGAGATTAAATCCTTTTATGGCTAGGAGGGTATGGGATCTTGGGAAAAGAGTCAAGTACAATAGGAAAGGTCAAGCTATTAGAGCAAGGGATTTGGACGCCTATTGGAACATCCAAGTTAGGGGATGGAATATGCAGGAGTTCCATACTAAAAATGTTCCAAGAAATATTTTAAGATTTCAAAGCTATGATCGTAGAGACTGGATATTGTGGGAGCATCTTCTACACAAGGATGGGAAATGATAATTTTATAAAGGTGATAGGGTTAGTAGAGTGAGAAAGAGGACTAGAGCTAGATTTGGTAATGGTAAAACGACATATTCAAACAAGTCAAACTTGTTTTCAAGGGAGGATAAGAATAAGACTTATAACAAAAAAGACAAGAATGGTGTGAAAGGAGAAATTTGTAACAGTCACAAAGCTACTCCATTCAGGAAGGAAACCCAAGGAGAACCAACAACAAACAAATAAGTAGAAAGGAATATTTCTAAAAGTTTGAGGCATCCAGAGGAAAGGAGCAACTCACAGATTTCTCAAAGCTCAAGGGACCTAGAGGAAAGGGCTGACTCTTAGATTAGGGAGAACCAAGGTTACAACATCAAATTTTCAAGACTCCCTGGTAAAGCCCAGAATAGAGGAATTCTAGAATTGGGCACCTAATCTGTAAGTTTTGGAATATTTTAATTTCTTTTTGAGATTTGAAACAATGGATTAGAGAGAAATGGAGAGATTGTTTAGAGGTTTCCTTTTTAGATGAGTCTCATGAATTCTTTATGGTTAAGTTTACTTCAAAAGAATCTAGAGATAAGATCTACAAGAATAAAGTATGGTTTTATAAGAGCTCTAGAATCCACATGCAATTATGGACTCTCAACTTTACTCCTGAAGAGAGCAACATCAAATTTGTTCCTTTTTGGATTCAGCTGCATAATCTCCCTCTAGAATAGAGAGATATATCTATATTAGAGTCTATTGGAAACACGTTAGGCATCTACTTGAAGACTGATATCCTCTCTTTGGAAGAATTTCATCTTCCTGTTAGGCTATGTTTATTACTAAATTTGGAGAAAGCTCTTACCTCGTCTTTTGAGATTAACACAAAAAATGGAGTCTGGACTCAAAACATTCTATATGGGAACCAGGAAACAAAAAAAAACTAATAGAAGAAGAAATGAAGTTTTGGGGATTATCAAAATTCTCATTGAAGACGGATCTTGAATGTTGGGGAATCAATTTGGATCTTGGGTGTCAATACAACAGTCATGTTTCAAAAAGTCCTCTTCTTCTTCGTTTCCCAGAGGTTGAAAACTGTGGGAGCTTTTCTCCCTTTTCCTCTTCTCCATCATTCAAATCATTTCCTCACGTGTCTTTGTTCTTAGAGTTTGATATTCTTTGTTTTCTATGGATCCTCTATTGGAGACTTCGGTACTTTCATGACTATAAGATTGGTTACAACTTATTGATTCAACAACCTCAGATAATTGGGCCTAATCTCTTGTCCACCAACATGGGAGTAGAAGGGAACAATTTTAGTTTTGGGCCTCAAGAATTGCAAATTTCATTCAGGTTGTGAGATAGGATTGAGTTGCCCATAAATTTTCCCAAAGATCAAAGCTTCAAAGATAGGGATTTTTAAATGGAAATTCCCCCCTCTTCAAGAGTTGGAAGGGTTTTTTTAGAAATGTCTATTTGATACCCATATGAAAATTATGGAAGAAATAACAGATCAAGTACTTCTTGAAAGTGATAGTGCAGAGTTAGAACAAGATCAAACCCAACTAGCTCAAGGTATATCAAATGATAGCAATTTGGCGGACTTTCAAAATCACGCCCAAATTAAAATCACTGAAGAAATAGCAGACCAAGTGCTCTCATTAAGTAATAGTGCAAGGTCGCAGCAAGGTCAAATACACCTAGTTCAAAGGATATTAGAGGACAGTAATTTGGAGGCCCTTTAGAATCAAACCCATGGATATGATAGAATTGATTAGGGGATAATATTTTTCCCCAGGGAGACCATATCGACAAGCATGATTTGGAGAAAGAGGGTAGAATAGAGTCTCAGTAACATGCATCTTCACCAGTGACACTTAAGAAAGGTAGAGGTAGAACCTCAGGAAGGAAGGCAAAGAGGAATGTTAACTCATCAGGAGGACAATTGGGATCTCTGGAGGAGTCCCTGGGTTATTCAAATTATGGAAAGAGGAAATCAATAAGAATTAAGGAAAAGCTTAGTAAGGAAGGTCCTAAGTCCCCCATCAATTTTAGATTCAAAGATTTTGTGTTGGAGGGTTCCAAGAAGATGACTTCAAGAAGCTCAATTTTGGAAAATCATGATAAGAATAGGCCACATGATTCCAAAGTCGGACGAGGAAACACTATATTCTATTTTATAAAACATAAGAAAGAAACATTCAGTATCAAATAATTCTCTACAAAGCAATATGTGTGACGGTCTTCTTCCCCTGAAGCCTCAAGTGAAGAAGCATCCCAGCTAGAATGAGAGTAAAAGAGAAAAGCCAACATAGAATTTTGAATGGAGGGCAAAAGATTCTTTAGATATGATGGTGTCAAATGAAAGGTTGCCAACAGAGCTTGGAGCGATCTAAGATTTATTTGGACTCATAGACTCGGATATTCTTTAGGAGAAGGAGGATCTTGAATTAAAACAATCTTTCATAGAAAAGATATTGAATTTAGGTTCAGAGGAGGAAGAAATTGGCAAGCTTCCAACACCATACAAAGATTCTCTGAATACCTCAAACAAAGAAAATCAACCACTTGGGTTATGACAAACGATGGATGGTCTTCTTAAACCAGATTGTGGATCTTATTTGAACAAAAAGAAAGGTAGGAAATCTTCGTCCACTCTCAAAAAATTAGAAGGTGAAAATCCGAATCAAATGAAGATTACTTCCTTTAGGAAATAAAGAATTGGCTTAATGGAAATAGAAAATTACCGAGTTTTCAAATATTTCATTTTAGTTTAAAAGGGTTTTGAAGATCTACATTTCCAGTCATGTTTTAAATTTATTTCCCAGAGCCTCGGGAGCTGAAGCTTGCATCATAGTGAATAGTGGAGGTAGAGCTTAAAGGGACATTTCTAATCTCTAGTTTTGTTTTAGATTAGTTTTGAAGCTCAAATTTTCAAGTAACATAAATGGTAAGATCTTATAATTCAAATTAGAACTGGCCGTTGGAGTATTTAACACTTTCAAATTGTTGGTATACTAAGCTTTACAAAAGGCGGTTTTTAGTCGATTAAACCAACTTTCAATCAAAGGGGGTTTCAAGTTTTCAAAAATTTGACGGAAAACAATTGGTGATAGGATTGCATCGACTCATGATTATAAAATAATCTTAAAATATTTTGGTAATAAGGGAGTACAAGTGACATTTATGAATGATTAGACAAAAATACTTAATTTCTTAGACAGAGACAGAGGATATTAGAATTATATTTCTTTTTTTGAGTTGCTCGATATTTTTTCGGAAAGCAATTCCCAAAATTGTGAGGTGTCCTTTGTTGGTTTGTGGCGACTGATTAGGCAAGTACTGCACAATTTTCTGCAATTCATGTGGTAAAATGTTTTGGTTAACCCGTCAAGCATTTTTTGGGTTGACTCGTCAAGCATTTCCCTAGGTTGACCCATCAAGCAAGTTTTAGGGTTAGGTTTTTTCTATAAGAAAAATGGTGTTAGAGTTATGGCTTGTTAGAGTGAAGAAGTATTGTAGCATTTGCAATGGTATTGAGCTGCAAGGGATGGCTAGTTGTAATCAATTGAAATTATTGAATAATAATAATATTGGACTTTCTGTTTGATGGACGTAGCCCAAGATTGGGTGAACCACGTTAAATTTGTGTCTTCTTGTTCTACTTATGTGTGCTTTATTCCTTTGCATTATTGGTTATATTTGCATGTAACTGTTAGATTTCTGTCTTCTAATCCTAACATCCTTGCCAGCTCACACATGTGGGATAGGGTGGTTATCATAATTAATCATTCATTTCAATTTCAGTACCAATTTTATCATGCTTCATTAGTTCCTCTCAAGATTATTTTCTTTTAGTAAGACTTTTTCTTTAACATAATCGACGGGGTGTTTCAATGGAGTCGACCATTTGCTTCAAGCTTGTCAAGAAGGTTGGATAGATGGCCTTTCTAGGAGAAATTCTCTCAGAAAGATGGAGTCGAGTCATTAATGAAATTGATGATCTTTCTTTAAGAACAATCAAAATCATTCTTGGAAAGGAATATATAGAGACGAAATAGTCCTTCGAGGTTAACAACAATATTTCTATTGTATGTCTCTTTGTTTTATTGGTGGTGGGTTTGTCTAAAATTGAATCAACTTCACTATGTAGAGAATTTTTTAAGAAAACCCTATTGGGAGACATGGATAAAATGATGAGAAATGTGGATAGCGATATGCAAATCCCATATCCGGCTGACTTTGACAAGGAAAGCCTTGAGGAAGAAATATCCAAGAGGCCTATTCTGTTAATGAGAGATTGGAAAGCTTTTGATGCTCGTCGCCCAGTAATCCTGAGAAATATTAAATTTCTACAAATGTGGTTTGGTATAAAGATGACGGCTCATCAAGAGTGGCTGAAAGTATATATGTTGAATGAAGGATACATTCCTTGTGGGGAAAAGGGTAAGGTGGGGACTCACTAGTGTGCGGAATGCTTTTTCATAGACAACAGTCTTAGGAGAGCGGACATAACAGTAGCGATGCAAACGGGCTCCTAGCGCTCCTATGACTTGAAGAGGTTGGGTAAAAGAAGGGCTGAGGCTTTTGGGTCCAAGAAATCCTTGCGCTCCAAGAAGAAGAAATAATTCTCCTCTTCTGTGGACTCCGACTACTGTCAGATAAGATGTTTGGTTTTCTTGGTCTCTTTTGTTTCATGTTATTAGTAGTAGTTTTAAGAGGATGTTGATTTATGGTAGATCGTAGGAGGGTTCAGGGGTTTTTTGGAGTTTTGCAATCGTAAACTTTTTGATTGGTTTGAAAACTATTCCCCTACGTGAGATACAAAAATGGTGGTGTTTGGCTTGGCTACTTCTTTATAATACCAGCATTATGTTACAATGGTTCTAATGCATAACTCCTTAGATTACTTTCTATGTTTATGATAAATATCATTATTAATACAACTTCGGCTTCGACCCTTCATTGATAAAAAAACAACAACAGCAAAAACATCTCCAACCAGCTAAATTCCAAAGACTTGAAGCAACCTTCCTTTCTCTAGATGGTAGATATCATTTAAGGACTCACATTTTAGTAAAATACAACTAACATATAACGTAAAGATTCTAATTTTATTATATTGCAACTATAAGTTATCTTTGATTAGCTTAAAAATGTTGCCTAATACAATTTTAAGGAGAGTTAGAATTGTTTCAAAGATTAGAGTTTATGTTTGGCAACATTGGTAGTTTGATCTACAATGCAAAATCCTTCTACTTCATTGTTTTTAAATTTATTAATTTACTAGTCTAATCTTAATATAATAGTTGCCTAATACAATGTATATTAAGGAGAGTTAGAGATAATGTTTGGCAACATTGGTGGTTTGATCCATAATGCAAAAAAATCTTAAATAATAAATTATTAATTTATTAGTCTAGGCTTAGCGTCAAATTCTTTCCTTCCAAATAATAAGAATTTTGTATATCTAGACAATATAACCGTCACCTACACATTCTTTGGTTAGATAACTATACTGTTATGTGCAATTAACTATGCATTTAATTCTGCAAAATAATATTTAACATATACACTCCAATTTTCTGCACCTGAACACCCATTTGCTAAAAAGACTAATGAAATCCGGATTACTAAATTAACATGTGAATGCCAAGTTAAGCAGTTGACTAATAAGCTGAAGCTGCATGTTGCCTTGAAATTAGGTCAGGCGGCCCAAAATAACTTTGCCTTGCCTCTGTCAAGCAACAAAAATTAGGCCTCTTAAGATTAATGATTTTTTACTCTATTTTGCTGAGGATCAGGGTTCAAACTCATGCCAGGCATTCGTTAAAAAAAACCTCACTGGGCCACCCACCAAGTTTGTAATCTCCAGTAAATGGATGCATACTGCTTGCTTGCAGGTGGTTTGGGTGACCCAGATAACACTGAACATTACAGAAGAATCACCCAGGTCCTGCGAATGTTTAAAAACCCATAGTCCCACCTCTTCATGCCCAGTCAAATTATTTGGTCTACATGAATAAGATTTTACGAGTAATGGAAATGGTAATTGAATCTTACACTAGTTCTGACTGCGTCGAAACATTTCATTTTTAATCATCTAGGTGGGTAAGATGGAAGAGGAGTTAATAGGAAAGTTCTACAGAAAAATGTTTAATTGCATTGAATTATTTACATTTATCTACAGATTTTTACAAGATTTCCCGCCTCAATAACCAACCATTGACAGCACTTAGCCATTGACAAAGAAACATTTAGATTCACAAGAATCATTTATATTTACAAATTATGAAGCTTCAACGTGTTTAAACTAACTGAACTTATTCTCTGCTGGATTGCTTTGCATCATCCAGTTTCATAGAGCAAGTGAATTGAAACATATGAGTTATATACTTCAATCATTTTAAGTCAAATACTTTCAACTACTCTCCAACGAATTTCCATTCAGTTTGATACAGAAAGAAAATCTAAAATAGCCTCTTGAAGAAGGTTGTTGAATATATGCCGTTCTACTTCAAACCCAACATTCTCAATATCTTCATCATCTCCAGCCCAAGGAGCTTCCTTAGCCATGTCTCTATCTACCAAAGACTCAACATCCTCTAGAATTTCACAATCTGCCTCAGGAGACCTGCAAATCTCTTCCCACACTTCCTTCAATAGTTGTTTTCCAGTGGACATGTACCGAAGATTCTGTTTTGTGGGCTTTATCCAAGCTCGAGTTTTCAAGAATGGCTTTATTATTTTGCATACAAATTCATCTACAAGCTCAAACAGGAGCTTTCTACTGGCTCTGTCGTTGGAGTTTTTGTATGCCTGGCTTCCCCTGCTAGGACTTGTGCATGACATATTTGTTTGTTCATCTTGATAGTACTCTTCAAGTCTAAAAAAAACCCGGGGATCTATTGGATGGGAAGGGGAATACCATCTTGTAGATGCCACAATGTTCTCATCATTAAAACCAGCAGAGACTAATACAGTTCTTACATATAAGACATTTGCTTCTTTTCCTTCAGGAATCATAATGTCATCTACTTCTAAGCTTTGAAGCATAGAATTCTGCATCTCAGAAAGATGGCCTCTCTTGTCTGGAAAAGCCTCTTCCATTGGACCCGGCAATCCATTCTCTGCAACAGGCTTTAATTTATCTTCTTCATGGTAGATATGTCCATATTGATCAAAATCCATGGTATCATCACTATCTAACTTCAGACTGCATAATTTTGTACTCAGTTCTGCACCAAACAAATCATATATTACTCAGTTGGTCCTTTGCTATATAAATTTATAGTGAATGTAATGAATGCGTTTGGATTTGGTGTTTGCTATATAAATTTATAGTGAATGTATTGAATGCATTTGGGTTTAGTCATGTAATATATATTTTTTTATCACTAACATTTCGGATCATACCATTCGATAAAAAGATGAATATACTAATATGGTATCTGGAAACACTATGTTTCTGATATAAATTTATACTTTTGCAGTTTCTGGCATTTTTGGTTGAATCTACATTTTAAGAAATAAATAAAATGGTGCATTGCTAAACATTCTGGTTACATCTAAAGTTCGAGGACACCAGTTAATTTTTGTTGTCTACCAACTCCCACTACTTTTCAGTTTTCACTATACCCTGTAATTTACTTCAACGAAATTATGCTTCCATGATGTTTAATATATCTTTCATCTTCAGTGTTTCACCATTCTTATAGTCAAACAAATCTAGTAGTAGTTCAGTATACATACCACGAAAATCTGTTGCAATCTCTTTTATATTTACAGGACTTGGAATTGGGCTGTCGTGCGGAAAAGGACCATCTAATACAGAAATGGGGCTGGAAAATTCACATTTCTCACCAATGCCAACTAAACCCTCTTCGATTTCACTGTTTGCCATTGAGCATTCTGGAAAGATGCTTTCAGTTCTATCTTCAGTGCTGATAAAAACTTCATTGGCTGGTGCATTTTTGCTCTCTCCTGTGACATCTGTTTTCATGACTTGGTAATTTGCCACTGCCAAGGTGGTTTCTTCGTTCAGAGGTTTCTTTTGCGATGTCAAATTCTGCTGATGAGGACTCTTCATTGAAGAACCAAGGGTGCGTTTACCACTTGAAGAACGACCTGCTTCTATTCTGTCATGAACCTCTTTATTACGCCTTGTAACAGAGCAGGGCTTCGAAGAAAGCTTTCTCTTATCAGAGTTCCTCAGGCATACAGATTGTTTCCTTGCAGACGCCTTATCTTCTTCCTCTCTGATTTCTTTTCTAAACCTAGGTGAACTCTGCATCCCCGTTCTAGGACCGGACTTTTCTGGCCAAGAAGAAACCCTCACAGCATTTGGCAATACTTTCCCCCCCTTTGCAATAGAGTTGCGACTGGATGAAATTGAATCAGAAGACGCCTCTCCAGAATTTAGCTCTTGGCACACGTTCCTGGTACATTTTTCCTTGGATTTTTTATCTCTTTTCTGTGGAATTTCCCTGCTAGTTCTGAATTCTGTCGATATCAGCAAAAAACGATATTAGGACTAGCATAGCTCTGCAAAGATAGAAGCTTCAAAAGAAAAGAAGAAAATGATTGCTTCAAGAAAGATTTTGCTTTGACATACCTTTGTAAGTTTTCAGTTGTTGCTTTGTGTTTCCTGAATTTGGTTCCAAAACAATTATTTTAGTCAGCAATGGATTGACAGAATTCTTTGAAGGTCTAGAATGCGAAGGAATTACTTGATTCTGGTTTGCAAGAGAAGATGTCGAGATCCTAGGACTCCTCAATTCTGATAAACTACATCCCTGGGCAGAGGCCCTGCGAGTATATTGGGAATGAGCGCGTGTGACAACCGAGGAATTTGGATCACGAAGAGGTCTCAGAAAGAAGTTCTCGTTCTTTTTCAGGCATTTTAAGGCATCCATAAATTCAATTGACTGGTGCTGCCTTTTACCAGCAGTGTTCTTTTTAGAGTCTGTCGACGCGTATTTTAACAAAAAGGTACCCGCAACATCTGACCTATGCTGAATATTCTCGTGCTTATATGCATGGTGTGAATGATCTCTATATTGGAACATTTGAGTGGCTTCAAAATCCCTCTTAAACGCTTGCAGCTGCTTTTCCTGAGGATGAGGTTCTTCTCTGAATGAATGTGATCTCAATTGCAATTTTGGGCTCCCAATCTCTACGCTGGGACGCAGAGGCTCCACAGCTTCACTCTCTGTATTAACAGAAGGGCATTTGGAAAGGGAGAGTGGTTGCTTACTTGGCTTTGACTTGCCTGGATTTCCTTCTGATTGCTCATCATCACCCGCTGTCATACTCTCCAATCCCATGAGCCGAGCTACCACATTCACAGTAGGCATTGCCAGCCTCCTCTTCTCTCCATTATTAACACCAAAAATACATGCATTCTCTGGACTGTTGGTTTCTGAATTGTTGGTTGGCGCTTCTGATTCTGGAAATTGGATACAAATAGTAATCAGCAAAGGCATATCAAATTTCTGAAGGTAAAAGCAAGTAGGTTAGCTGTGTTTTGGTTATTTTGAAAAAAGACCTTCCATGTAACCCTGTTAAAAGATTGGTGTAGCTAAAATAAGACCCATTTGTAAGGCACCAATCAGCAATAGAAATGATTGAAATACAGTTGAAAGACAGAGGGTTTCGATGAATTACCTTGACAATCAGATTGCGGGGAAAGAAATTTCCGAGTCTGATTGAAGTCGAGCAAATGACGAAACACGCTCATACATCCATGAAATCCTTTGTGTTTGGGCTCTTCCATTTTGAACCCAAAATATTCTGTCTACAGCTCCAACGTGCCTCCTGCACACAAAATTTAATCTGCAACAATATCAAATACTATTAGAAAGCTGCAACATTTCAATTAAATTCTAAACTGTGCAACTACACAAGTTGATTAAAATTGTCAACGCATGCTTTGCAAAGTGAAGAGCAGGATTTACCAAAAATTCACCACCAATTCGTGCCCTGCATTGCCCGGGCAACTAAATACAGAGCATTTTGAATTTATCAATCTTCTTCAAGAAAAGCTTTGGGCGCTCTACAGGCAAATCCCCAATGCAGAGAAGATTTCCTTATGTTGGCCTCAACCATGCACCGATTTGATACCCACAAAGTCGCGCCCTGCATTTCTCACGCAAAAAAATACAGAACATTTTGAATTCATCAATCTTCTCCAAGAAAAGATTTGGGCGCTCAACAGGCAAATCCCCAATGCAGAAAAGATTTCCTTATGCTGGCCTCAACTATGCACCGATTTGATCACAAAATTGTACTCCGGAATCTGCATTGCAATACAGAGCATTTTGAATTTATCAACCTTTTTCAAGTAAAAATCTGGGCGCTCTACAGTTAAATCCCAATTCGGAGAAATTTCCTTATGCTTGGCGCTCTACAGGTAAATCCCAATTCGGAGAAATTTCCTTATGTTGGCCCCAACTATGTACCGATTTGATTACCACAAATGACTAGGAATCCCAAAGGAAATGACAGGTAAAGAAGAAGTGGGTCGGATCCCAAAGGAAATGACAGGTAAAGAAGAAGTGGGTCGGTCGGTTTACTAAATTTAAAGAAGGGCACGAGCGATGGACAACGCGTAAATGTAAGTAACGGTCGGAACGAGTTCCACGACTCCGTCACGCGCTCATTTATGAAACCCTTCTTTTGACTTTCAAGCCCCCCATTTTTAAACATTCGGTGAAAGCTGGGTGATGACGAAATCATCATTGATTTTGAATCGGCGCAGGTACGAGGGGAGTCCGTATGAGAGGGAAAAAGGCACTCGTACCTGCAATTCTTTCTCTCTCCTCTGATATAAAAATGGCGAAAATGGGAGGGCCCCTGAATCTCCAGGTCAAGATGGAAAGTGGTAGCATGTGGAATACTGACAGAGAGTATGGTAAGAAATAGAAATGTGCAGAGCAGGCATGTGAAACCGTTTTACGAGGCAAAATGTCCTGCGAAGCCGCAACTCCCATCGGCCATGTCTACACTTGAGCCGCAAGCCAAGCTAAAAAGCAACCAGCCTCCATTCCCATTCCCATTCCCATTAACTAAATTCTGCATGTGCCCCAAAAGTCTTCCAGGAATAATATTCGAATGATTGCAATGTGCATGTGAGCAGAGAAAGCGGGATCCATAGGCATTTCAAACAAGTTTTATTTACTGTCTTGATATTTACAAACAATCATTCTTTTTAACTCTATGCTGTGTTTTAAAAAAAAATGGTTTTAGTTCATTGTCTAAGTTTTGTTCATTTAAAAAAAACTTTATGTGGTGTATTTTACTCTTATTTGCATGTACTTTCATACTTTCATACATTCATCATTATTCTTATTTGCATTTACTTTCATAAGTTCATCATTTACCTTTCTCTATTCTTATTGTTATAATAGTTTCAAGTAATCAAGTTAACATGATTCTTGGACATTATGCTTTTTCATTGTCACTTTTTAGACCCCCTACTTCATCACATGTTGATTGCAATATTCATGATTATTCAATCCTTCCCTGCATATCTTGTCTCATATGTTTAGCTTGGAGGATTATAAGTGTAACCTTAGGTAGTTTATACCTTATCAAGAGTAGAGTTTCAAAGACAATCTACTATTGGACCTAGTTGACAAAAGAAGCATCGTTAAAATCTATTTAAGTAAAAATAATCTAATGCTAAATATGATGAAAGGTACTCCCTTTACAAACCCAAACACACAACAAAAATAGAGAAACAGGTAGAAAAATGCAAGAAAGAAACAATTGCTTTCTATTATTCCAATTAAATGAAATTACAACGTTCATAAAATGACATGCTACAACCACATGAGCCTTCTATTCGGACTATCTTCCTAATCCACCCATTTGCCTTATTTACCCATAATGTTTAACCGTCCTAAACTATTCGAGAAAGTGTAACTCCCATTTGGAAAATTTATGGTTTTTGGTAGTACAATTTCTTGAGGTCATAAATTTTGGTCCAACCATTGGATTTTCAACTACATATATCATTATAAAGATCTTGGAAAGAAGGTTGTCCACAAAATGTGACCATTAGATATTGTTTTGATTTTTGATCAATTTTTGGGCCCATTTAGAGCCTCGAAGTACTCAAATTTGGCTTTGAACATTTTTGAAAAGATTTTGAAAAATGAAAATATTAATATCTCACACATGACAAATGATATTGAAGTGATTTCTTCACCATTTACTTCATTTCACCCTTCTAGAGGCCCATGTAACTTTTCATGTCCATATGCACGTATATGCCAACTTTGTAAATATTATAACCCTGCCATTTTTAGCCCTTATAGAAAAATAACAATATTTTTGGGTGATGCAAGAATACTCTTACACCCTGGATGTTGCTACATTAGACACCTTACGTAATTTGAGAAGTGACCTTGTCATATCTCTGGAGTTAGAGGGAAACCGAGACAATCAACCTTAGTCTTAGACAACCAAGATGAATCTTCAATAGGTCTTCCTCTCCATTTACTAGATATTCTATTTATCAAGTTTGTTTATTGTGCTCCAACCCACTTGACTATCCAAGAGTTTGCCTTCATGATATTTTGTCAAATTTGAAATGTTGAACACAGGCAAAATATTTAGTCCACTCAGAAACTCTACCTCATGGGCATTTCCCAAATGATGTTCTTTAAGATTTTGCATGGTCCAAATTTCTTCATTTAAAACTTATTGTATGTTCGCAATGGAAACCTTTCTTTTCTCAAATGAATTATGACTTCATCTCGAATTTAAAACTCCTTATTTCTCCTTTTCATATTTTCTTTAGCCTTATACTGAGTGTTCATCTTATTAGTCTGCTTCCCCACCTCTTCATGTAAGTTTGTCAAATGCTATGCAAAGTCTTCATTCTTGACACTCTTCTTTTCTCCTTTGTCTATTTTCCTCAACTCTAAAGAAATTCTTGGACTACTTCTCTATACAATATGGAATGGTGATTTACCAGTACTCCTATTGACATAATTGTTGTATGCAAACTCTCGCCCCATGGGTTTATCTCCAACTAATCATATTAGAGGCTATCCAAGCTCCTATGCACAACTTCAGTCTATCCATTAGCCTATAGATGGCGTATAGAATTGAATTTCAAATTTGTCTTCAATTTCTTCCACAATGTCCTCTAGAAATAACCAACAAAATTAGTATCTTGGTTTGAAAATATGGTATTTGGTAGACCATGTAGTCTTACCGCCTGTTTGAAAAATAGTTGTGCAAAATGAACAACATCGTTGGTTTTCTTGTATGGAACGAAATGTGTCATCTTTGAAAATCTGTCTACCACCAACAAAACTAAACCATGTACTCTTTGTGTCCTTGGAAAACCAAGAAAAAATTAGTATTAATGTCCTCCCATGACCTCTCATGTATAGGTAATGGAAAATATAAACTTGTGTTCTGGTTTGTGCCTTTTTCTATCTGACATACTCTACAACTTTGTACAAACTTTTCACATTTTGCTGCAATTGTGGCCAATAATAATGTTCCAAGAAACAAGTGCAATGGTCTTATCTCAACCAAAATGTCCTGCAAGTCCTCCACTATGCCTCTCCTTAATTAGGTTCTCTTACACGGAACTTCTTGTAACACACAATTGGCTTCCTGTAACCAACATATCATAGTGGATTATGAAATCCAACTAGTTTGTTCTATTGTCCATAACTTGCTCCTTACAATATTTCCAAGCTTCTATAAAATCAAGATCCTTTGAATACAAACTCTTGAGTTCATTGAACCCAACCACTTCAGCCTGCATTTTTGTCAACAAATTTTGCCTCCTTCTTAATGCATCTACAACTTTGTTAGACCTCTCATTTCTATGATTAAAAAAACATATAAATTTTAACAATTCAATCCATTTCAAATGTCTTTGATTCAACTTTCATTGACTATTCAGCTACCATAAAGCTTGATGATCAACAAATAAAACAAATTCCTTGGGAAAAAGATAATGTCATCATTTCTTTAATGTGTGAACTAAAGCATAAAATTCTCCATCATAAATAAAATGCTTCTTTTTTGCATCATTTAAATTTTCACTAAAATAAGTGTTGAAGTATTGATTCCACTCTAGGACCACACATAGTGAATTCATCGTCACACAAAGAGAACAAATTACACCAGAAATATAACTAATATTGAGATGATAAACATTGTATAAGAGCTTTGCTTATAAAGGCAAGATCGAGAGATATGAGATTACAAGACGACACCATGTGTCTCAATTAGATGCAAGGGTAGGCAAGGAGTAGTTAGAAATCAACTACCCAACACAAATAATAATGCAAGTAAGAAATATTAAATATTTTTCCTTGGAAACTAAATGGTAAATGTCTAATTTAAACTTAAGCATGTGAGTAAATAATAATTTACTCCAACGATAAGAAATGAGTTTACCTTCCTGACTCAAAAAATATACAATGACATTGACACTAGCATCACAATCTATCTAAAATACCTTATTAAAATCTAGAAGTTCTAAAATAGGTTGCTTTCTAACTTTTGTTTTAACAAATTAAAACTCCTTGCTTCTCCTATAGTCTATTTGAATTATTTCTTGTCTCCTATCATTGTTTCAGTTAGGGGTGCACAAATATTATTGAAACCTTTGATAAATTTTATATAGAAAATTGTCAAACCATTAAAAGATCTCACCTCTATAGCATTCCATGGGGTTTAGCAACAAATGCCATGTACACCAATTCTTTCTTCACAAATCTACACCTTTTAAGGTTAATTAACAACTTTTCAAAGACCTTAGGAATATGTTGTTGGCGAGAGATACTGCTCTTGATGGCTTTCATGTTTTCATTGATGGAAACCATACATGATTCAGATGGTCTCTTTTCACATTTTGTTGTTGTTACCGAAGGATTGGTTATAAAATTGGCTAAGCATGGAAGAACAGAGACATTGTATAGGTCGCAATAAAAGATTTAGTACATACAAATACTTTCTAGCTTTGAGAAGCACACCTAGGGGGAGCTTCAATGAGGTATACTTTACCTTATTCTAGCGTGAGACAGGTTGGTGATCTCAGGTGAGAAAGTTACAGAGTTCTGAATATCAGTTTTTTAGTATTCAGAGATAAACAATGAAGAGTGTTGATAGATTGATCAATGATCCTATTTGTTTGATTAGTTTAATTATTTTCGAGTTTGTGTTGGTAGAGTCGACATGGTAAAAGACATCTATGCTATTGTTCAAGGTTAGGATGACACTTTGATTGAAGATTTGGCCGACGCTCTACACATTATCCATTTTATTCTTCAGGTCGACTAGTGAAGGAATTACTTTTGTAATTGGGTATATAAGACTGCATTTTTGTGTGAATTTGTGAGTGTGATGGACAAAGATGATATTGTTATGATTGTTACATATGTTGGATATGAGAAGGACCTGAATGTAGTGGTTCGATTGATAGTCGAGCAGAGATATTGTACTGCACCTACATGGAACTGCTTTGGCATATTTGATGCTATGTTTTAGTTTATCTTCTGGATTGTAGTCTATAATATGTTTTGTAAGGAAGTGAGCCTTCCACAAGATTGTAGCCCTTTTTTATTTGAGCAGTGAGCTCTTGGAAGTGTGCCTGAATGCATGTGCATTCCCCTTTTGTACCTAAACATTTAACATGGTTATTTATTCTGTAGAGTAAATCTTGTGGGTTTCATCCCCACTGTGGTTTTTCCCTTAACTGGGTTTCTACGCAAAAATCATGGTGTTATGATGTTGTGAATGTGTGCTTTATATTTCAGTTTACTATTCTTTATTGCATTTGGTTTATGGTTAAGAAATATGATCACCAAATTTAAAAACAAAAGAACACTGATTCACCCCCTCTCAATGTTCCTTAATACCAACAATTGGTATCAAAGCTTGGTGCCTCAGAGGAAGCCTAACAACTTGAGGAAGATCTTGATGTAAGACAACATGAGTTCATCTCAGCAACATATCCTGGTTGCACTTGAGGATATTGATGAATCTAAGGAAGAAGTCCTTGAAATGAAAAATAAACTTAAAGATGTTGAAAGTTACATTAAAAAATTGAAGGACCAATTGAACAAATCTATAGAGAAAAGGAAATATATTGTTGAGCAGTTACAAAAGAAAGAAAGAAATGACGATTCACAAGCCTTGAAGGAGAAATATGATGAATGTG
Source organism: Thuja plicata (assembly GCA_018584345.1). Taxonomy (NCBI): domain Eukaryota; kingdom Viridiplantae; phylum Streptophyta; class Pinopsida; order Cupressales; family Cupressaceae; genus Thuja; species Thuja plicata. The sequence continues at coordinate 876,126 of MU226618.1, forward strand.
AGAAGCTTGCAAAAGACAGAAAATATTGAACAATCCTGGAAGAAGAAGACAAAATAATGTAAAAATATAAAACATGAAATGAAAATTAGGGTGAGGATACTAAAAGAGGAAATAGATGGAAGGAAGAAGAATGACGATTATCTTATTTAGAAAGCCAAACACCATGATGATGAGCTTAGGAAACTAGTTGAAGATCTTGAAAGGGAAAATGAAAGTTTTATGAATGAACTTACCATTGCTAATGAATTCAAAGAAAAATTCAAAGCTAGTTCATCAAAGCTTGATGCACAACTTGAGAGTCAAAGGAATAAAAGATATACACAAGGACTTGGTTTTGAAAAGGGTAAAAGCTCCAGATCTGGTCAAGACAATTCTCTATTAGAAAATCAGAATGAGAAACCTAGAAGGACACCTATTAGACAACCTAATGCACAAAAATTCAATGTAAGATGTCTTTTATGTAACAGATTTGGTCAAAGAGCAGTACATTGCAGACAAAGAATTAATGCTACATCTTTTTCATGATAAACATAACATGCTACAAATGTAGCAACTTTGGACACATGGAAAAGCAATGCAAATTGAGGAAAAACCAAGCGAGCTTCAGGCATGGGAAATCTAATGTGACATGTTTCAAATACAACAATCCAGGTCATATTGCTAAGTTTTGTAGAATCGATAATGCAAACATGAATATGAGAGTTTCAGTGGAGAGGGATAATGTGTAGAAACAATGATAAAGGGAAATAAAAGGTTGATGTTGAAGAGGTTAGAAAGTAGATGAGTAAGACATGGGTACCAGAAATATATTCAAATGATAATGAAGGGTCTACACCTGCCACTAGTGTGGAAAATTCATCAGGAAAGTAAATTAGGTCATAGACCTAGGGGGAGTTTCTCATGAAAAATCTTACTCTAACCACTGGTTCGAATGGACCGATGAATGTGATTGGTATATTTAGACATTTTTATGAATTTAGAACATAATGAAATAATATCTTATGGTGTATGAACAAATTTGGAAGGAACACAGATGTATTTGCAAGTTACATCTTGAACACAATTTAAAGCTAGGGTATGGCGCATTAATTATACTTTGAACTTTTGGTATGTGGAGGTTCAAAAAGACATTTTGACACTTCATTATACATTGTAACTTGGAGAAAGTGATTGTAGAGCATCAAAAGGAAATTTGACATAATTTAAAGGTGGTTTACATATATCTTGATTCCAAACCCTTACATCGATAGAAAAGGTATTTATCATCGCGTAACTTGATATTTTGAGCATATAATCATGGATACACCTTTGATTGTGGATATTGAGGATTGACCTAGACCTAAATTTAAGAAGCATCTGTATAAATCCCTCATGGATGACCTAGATGGTTATTTTTCTACGGTTCCATACGTTGTCTTGCATGTTGAGGATATTAGGGTGTATATACATTGCAATCTTAAAAACTTAGGGCATCATAAAATTCATGATCTATACAAAGAATTATCTGTGAATTCTCAGTTAAAGGATGAATATAAGGTCCTGGAAATAAAAAAGATAGGCTAGGTTATGATTTTTCCAAATTTTGATGAGCCATAATAGATAAGGTTTGTACTTAGCAGAATTCATGATAATTTCTTTTGGTTAGAAAAACCCTACAAAATCACTAAGGAAGTATTGGAGGCAGTGACTGGTTTTAGTGCTAGCGGTGAGGTGCCTTCCTTGAAGACAATTAAGAAGGACTTGGTGATTAAGCTAGCTGATTCACAATGGGATAAGTGTTCCATGATTATTAACAACATCAGACAACTAGATGTTAGGTTCACATCTATGGTTTTGGGCTATAAGGTATATCATTCCAGCATAGAGAACTCCATTTCAAGCACAATCATTCATAATGCATACAAAATGGTCAAAGAGGATGGAAATTATGACATATATGAGGCATTAAGAGTTTAACTCTTCAAGAACTTTGCAAAGATAAAGAAAGACATAAAATAGGTATTCAAGTATGTTTCATTGATCATACACATTTTCTTTTATTTCAGGAACTACTTTCCTGGAGTTGGAAACATTTAGTGGAAGAAAGACAAGCTAGTAGCCATTCAGATCCGAGTCTATGCTTGATTTCAAGTCTAGAAGGAGTATATTTTGGGGATATTTCAAATATTTTTAAAATAGAATGCATCTAAGGTACAAAATATCAAAGGATATTATTGAGAAGTATGAGGACAATATCTATTTTATGGTTGAGAACACTGACTACTTGATGGAAGTAGTGGAATCAAGAACTTTGTGGATTATGCCTATAAGATATGAAGTGGATCCCGTTCTACTTGAGATTTATGTCAAAGATTTTCTTGAAAAACCTATTGATCCTAATGAAGAAAGGTTTGGTATATATAAGGAAAATAGCCTAAAAGTTCATATGGAGATTAACAAACCTACAAGAGATAGAAAAATCAGAAGAGAAGTTGAGTTAATGGGAGAAAGATTTAGTTTCAATAAAGAAAAGATGGAAGAAGAAAGAAAGAAGTTTAAAGATAAATAATGGAATAAGGCAATAGAGGAAGGTCCCATTGATCTTGATGATGATGCACCATCACCAAGCATCACATCTATTGCATCTTCATCTAAGTCAAGGAAAACAAGAAGTTCTACTCAAACACCAGTTAGTCCACTTGCAGAGAAGAATCCTACTACAAAGAAGATAACTACACCTAAGACCCCAAAAATGAAGGAAGCTTCATCTAAATCAATGAAACTAAAGGAGAAATCAAAACCTTAAAGAAAAAGAGTGTATAAAGGAGCAGAAGAGGATGATAAGGATGAAGAGACTAACTCTGATGATACTATCAAGCAATTGAGATTAGAAGGTGATACAATAGCTAAAGTGACAAGGGCACAACCATCAGTGGAGGATCATATTGGAGTTGATGAAAAAATCAACCCCACAGCTCCCAAGAATCACCTGCATGCAAACACATATCACAGAAAGAGAGAAGCAAAAACTATGGAGGCCAAAAATAACAGATCTGTGGAAAAGGAAACATCCTCAATTGATTCAATAATAATGGAATGGGGATTGCAAAATACAAAGAGATCAATCCTTATAAAGGAGACCAAACACCAAAAGGTGGAGAAACCTAAGTTGCATGAGTAATCAATAAAAGAATTAGTTATAACATGCCTAAAGTTTAGCTCAAGTAAATTAGAGATAAAAATGTGACTTAATAATTAAATCAATAATGATTTAATTAATAAGTGAATAAGGAGTCTTAACAATTAAATCAATAATGATCTAATTAATAAGTGAAAAAACCTTTTTACTCTAACACCCCCCCTAAGATAAACTTAGGGAGAAGCTAAAAACCTAGAAACAACTACTGAAAGTAGGAAATGGGTCTCGACAACAAGGCCTGATCAGGTACCCAAGTACAAAAAATATCTGTAAAGAGGAGAAAATCCAGTGGGAAAAACCCCTCTCTGAAAAGAGATGAAGACTAGTGAAGGGCTGAAGAAGCCTCCAAACTAGAGAATGCCTCAGAAGATAGGAACAAATGAAGAATATGAAGAACATCACTAAAGCATGAAGCCGCAAACACTGTCAAAGAATAATTGTTGGAACCTCCATTGTAATAGAACATGATCAGGTAGAGAAGGCTGTAAACAAATCCTGAAGAGATGATCAATCAAAGATGGAAGGATTCCTCCAATGAAAGAATGAAAGAGTGTCCATACGGTAAATGATCCATCTCACTGAAATGCATAGGTACCCAACCACTGCATCTGTCTAGTATGTAGGAATAAATACTCAATACATAGATCACTCCATTGAATAAAGAAAGTATTAGAACCAAAAAGAAATACCCTCCCCATAATGGTGAGCATGGAGAGGCATGATAGGTACAATGAACCAGATTATCAAGAATAACTGCATGATGAAGAACTAGGAACATAGAAAGTGCAATAGAAAGTACAAGCACATATAAAGAATGGTGTCGTGGAAGGATCACTCTATTGACACACATAATGAGGCTAATTTCGTGGAAGGAACACTCACTTGAAAAAGGTAAAACAAAAACCCCATGGCACTTTATAATATAGTGAGTACAAACAAACACAAAAAAAGTCCAAGATCCCAAGCATGCATCAAATGACACTTTATCCTAGTATGTTTGCAAAAAGAAAAGCTATAGAAATAGATGTCTACAATGCTCAAGAATGAAAAGAAATATGTAGAAACATGAATAATAACTAACAGGGAGTCACCCCATGCAAGGAATATGATCCCAGGTTCTGTAACATCTAAGATAACCACCTAGTTGCAAAAACACAAAAAATTGAATATAAAGTACCTAGAGAAGATTATGGGTGTGAGACCCATAAAATAAGATATATCATAGAACTAAATTTCCAATTCCATGCAGAAGTCAAAAAATGAAGTCCGGATGAGTAAGATATGGCTCCTGGAGTGAAAAAAAGAACCTTGAATTTGACTGGAAAAAATGATGCAAGACGGGAAAAAATAAATCCAAACCTATAAAATCAGGTCGGGCTCAGAACCAGCTTTCCGACGATATATCGTTTGGCCAAAAAAGCCTCCGTTTTCTCAAGATACAAGCAAAAAACTGAAGATTGCTCCAAAACAAGAAGAGAACCACAAAACTCAAATTGCCATGCAAAAAAAAAAATATTTTTTTTTCAAAAAAAAAATGGTGGCGTGAATTTTGAGGTAGCATAGAAACTGAGGCAGCATGAAAACCGAGGCATTTTTCCTTTGAAAAGCGTGCCAAGGTCGTGCATGCAAAAAAGAGGGCCTAGATTTCAACTGTGTCCAACTTGGATGTGGCTTATATGAAATTAGGGGTTTTTGGGTCTTCCGGACGTGACCATGATGTTGGTTTTTTTTTCCCAAAGTGCTCTGAAAAATAACCCCCCACCCCAAATCCACCAAAATCTGAGACAAAAACCTCTCAAAAATACAAATCTGAAGAACAAGGTCAAATCTCTCATGAAGAGAACATGGGCATGAAGATCTAGAGCTCTGATACCATATTGGAGTTGATGAAAAACTCAACCCCACAACTCCCATGAATCACCTGCATGCAAACACCTATTACAGAAAGAGAGAAACAAAAGCTATGGAGGCCAGAAATAACAGATCTGTGGAAAAGGAAACATCCTCAATTGATTCAATAATAATGGAATGAGAATTACAAAATACAAAGAGATCAATCTTTATAAAGGAGATCGAACACCAAAAGGTGGAGAAACCTAGGTTGCATGAATAATTAATTATGACATGCCTAAAGTTTAGCTTAAGTAAAATAGAGATAAAAAGGTGACTTAATAATTAAATCAATAATGATTAAATTAATAAGTGAATAAGGTGTCTTAAAAATTAAATCAATAATGATTTAATTAATAAGTGAAAAAACCTTTTTACTCTAACAGATCCTACAAGAAAGAAACCAAAAGTTGATATTGGTAAGCCATGCGTGACTGTAAATGATGTTGTTAAAAACATGATTGCTTTTGATATTTGGTTCAACTTAAGAGATACTGCAATAGGTATGATAAATAAGAAAAGATAATGTTTGCGGATGTAGTTATTGAATACTTGAACAAGTACAATAGAGAACTAGTTGAAATCAAAGTAGAAATGCTTGATGAGCTATTTGATATTGTAAGAATTCACAAATAGCATTGAGCCAAGGATCTAGAGGTCAAAGAATAGCTCAAAGACAAGAGAGATGATATGAACAAGAATAAATTGTATTCTCATTAATGATGCAATATTCAAATATCTAAGATATTGGAGTTATTGGAGATATGTTACAATGTAAGGTGCCTACATATCTAGGCAAGGCAATAAGAGACAATGAAAAGGAGTAGATAAGCTATCACCTACACAAGGTGGAATCACATGTCCGCCAAAGGTGGATCATCCTCCATTATGCAATGAAGTATGTGCCATATGATGAGGATGATAATGTGATATGTGCACTAAAGGTGGATCTCACACATAAAGTGGAATAAGATAACAACTATCACCACCTAAAGTGGAATTTCTCCTACACCATGTGTTAAAATAAGATGCAAACTCCTAGGTGTCTCATATGAAAAACTACTATGCAATGCATTACCCTAAGTAAGATTAAGTAAAGTGTAATTAAGAATATTAAATTACAATTTCTTCATGGGACAAAACTCCCCTCCAAAAAGAGAGATGAAAATAAAAAAGATGCATGGATGGATGGAGGAATCAAGAGCCCCCAAGGAATACATACATCATGTATATACAAGCAATTATCCCCCCATAGGAATGAAATAAGGAGACATAATATCTCCCCATAATGAAGAAGCTCCAATGTTGATGAAGTGTACCTACAAATAAAGATAATTCAATTCCTACAAGCAACATGTCTCCCCTTAGGAAGAAACAAATACATCATATGATGAAGAATCCAATCCATGTCAAAATGGAAGAATGAGGAAGGAAGTCCCCAAGTATGTATATCTGGAGATGGAATAGGTCTCTCCAAGCTCAAAGAATCCATCACATCATCAAATTGAACAATGAAATGTGACAAACCAAGTGAAGGAGAAGAATAAAGAATGCCAATCTACAAAGAAGGTGAAGAAGTATCTCCAACTCCAGCTGTGATGAAACTGTCACCAAAGAGAAGAGAAAACCCCTCAAGTATGTCACCCAAATCTGAAATATGAGTCTCAACAAAAAATGCTGAAATTCCATCCAAGTAGTCATCCCACATTGAAATATTTGAATCACTATGATCATCCTTATGAATAGTAGAACTCATGTCCAATGAAGCAGGAGGTGGAGGAGTAGGAAGATCAACACTTGTCTCAAGAACACAATGATTCAAGTGTCCAAAGTTCTCCTCAAAAACATAATTCACCCTTGGTAGAAGGGTGGGTACATCATGAACATCATCATCATCAACAAAAACATGTGAAAAGGAATACAAGCGTGATGCATGATCAACAAATCCCATAGCTATGAAATTGCTTGTCTCCATGTCCTTAACATAGACATGATCAAGAGTAAACTCAACAATTTTACCTGCGCTCCATGAGTAATTTGATAAATAGAAAGGAGAATAGTGGTCAAGGATGGTACACAAAGAACATCCTTAAATGTCCCCTCTCCCATAGGAATAGAACCCTTCCCACAAACCTTCATGTATGTGTTGTTACCCATCAATATATGAGGATAATTACAAGGCTCAATAGAAGAGAAAATATCAAGAAGCCATTTACCTTTCTCAGGATGTGTGCAAGCCATGAATTCTTGACCTTTACCTTTATCCTTGGTTGATGATGTATATGAATCTACCAAAATTGATAAAGAAGAAGGATGTGGAGAGACTGATGAGGGAAGCTTGTTGTTGGGCTTTTGAAGAATATTAACGAGTTCATCAATCTTCTTAATGAAATGCTTATGCTCACCATGTCCTTCCTTTTTACAATATGCACATTTTTGGTCCTTTTCCTTCTAGATTCCTCTTTTGAAGAGGACTTGGATTCAGAAGTATGTTGTGAAGGAGAATCATCACCTTTCTCATTCAGATTAGGATCCTTATGTTTCTTGTTTCCTTTTCCATTGTAAGCCTTTAGAATGGAGTCATTTCCAAGAAATGCATGATGCTTTGAAGACTTCAATTGACCCATGTGTGACAAATTTTCTTGTTCCCTTGTGAGTTGAGCTGAAAATTCATCAAGAGAATGCATTTTGTATGCACTACCAAGAGCATCCATAGTAGCATAGAATGTAGAAACAAAAATTAAATATTCAGGACCTAGCTTGGAAAGAATAGATAATATCAATTGTTCATCCTCTTTAATAATGCCATAATTATAAATCTCCAATCTAATAGAATTGAACTTAGAGAAAAAGTCTTGAATATTGTCAAAATCTCTAGGATATAGACCTATGAGCTCATTCTCCAATTTGAATTTTCTCATTCTATTAGGTTTACAAAAGATACCCTCTATGGTTGTCCAATCATCATGAGGATGTATGCAAGATGCAATATGATATAGAAAATTAGGAGAGATGGACGATCTAAGAGATCCAAGTGCTTTATCCTGTCGATCAAACCATTTTCTTGTTTTTACAACACCTATAGCTGGTTCTAGATCCTCCCCAAATGTGATTCTATGCAATCTAACACTTAACAACTCATTAGATACAAATTATTTCCATTCATGGTAGTTATGCAGAGTGAGGATTTGAAATTTTTAAAAGTTCGTAATACAACCAACGAATGATACAAAACAATTGATAACTCTTTCAAATCATTGATGAAAATTAAAAAACCGAAATCCAAGGATTAATCAAGTGCATATATAGAACCTAAATGGCCTATTTATGAAATTGATTTTTACACTCCAAATCCCTAAAAACATCAACCAAATATGGAAAGTAGACAAAAAATTATGCACTTTCAAAAAAAGGCACCTGAAAATGTTACCGTATGTGCCCAAACAAAGCCTCTGAAGTTGAAAAATGCAAGATTAGACAAGTACAATCATGAAAATCTACAATTTATGATCAATTTGGCCACCAAATAAGAAAATAATGCCCCCACTGGAAATTCTACCCCAACTCAAAAAAATTGCTCAAAAAAAGACTTAATATGAGCAAGATATGAGCGTTTCAAGTTAGACTAAAAAATCAAAATCTTTAATGGTGAGGGTAGAAAAATTCAAACAATGATGATGTCAACACTTCCTACAATTAAATTTGATGGCCGTATGACCATCGCAGGAAAACACCAACTACATCGCGGATGACGGTTGGATGGGCATCAATTTTATACCCTCGAATGTCTACGTGCGGCAAAAAATAGGCTCGAGCCGCTGATGTGTATATAATGCTACGCATCCTTCTATGAATGGGTGACCGTTGTGCTGGTGTGGCAAGGTGATGTTGCTGCTAATAGGACTTGTGACGTGGCATATATGCCAAGTGGTGGGCTTTAATTGGTTTGCATGGGCCCCTTGTGAGGGTCGCGTGTCTCCTTTTTTTGATGAGCTTTGGTGAGCAAAGGTTAGGTTGAAATCCTAGTGAATGACCATGGGAAGCGATGGATCTTCCACAGGGAAAAATGATTAGCTCCACATTCTTCGTGGGATGAGAATTTACGCCCTTTATATATGAAATCCCGCAAAGTTGAGTTCAAACAACAAACACGTGTTCGCTGACTCGTATGCTGGCCAAGAGATAGATGCCTTTTTTATCATTGATGCCATCAAGATTCAGTGGTCTTTGAGGACTATGGGTATTTTCAGAGCTGAATTTTGCTTGCAAGGGCCCACTGTATAAACCTTTGTTATTCTGCAATCCAGATTAGACTGCAATATTATGTAGATATTCTGACAAATAAAAATATAAAGAATACATGGTATAACCCTAAATAAATTTTTGCCAAGAAACAAAATGAAAAACTGTGAATAACTAAAACATAGAAAATAAAGTATTTTTTAAATTGAATCGTACCATCACTGCACAGGCGACCATATGACTTGCCTGTGCAAATATTTTTGCGATAGATTTGACTTTCATCAAATATGGGAAAATTTATAGATGATTTTCACTAAAATAGCCTCCCAAACGTGATGGTGAGGTCAGATCTGACCCAAGACGCTCCCAAAAAATGATGGGCCTCATATCAGAAATATTGACCTCTAATGCTTGCACCAAGAACATCTCTTCAAATAGGCTATCAAAGATGCTCCAATGGTTCTGATATCATGTACAAATTTTCAAATAGCAATGAACCAAGGATCTAGAGGTCAAAGAATAACACAAAGAAAAGAGAGATGATATGAACAAGAATAAGCTGTATTCTCATTAATGATGCAATATGCAAATAGAAGATATTGGAGATATGTTACAATGTAAAAGTGCCCACATATAAAGGCAAGGAAATAAGAGACAATGATAAGGAGTAGATAAGATATCACCTACACAAGGTAGAATCACATGTCCACCAAAGGTGGATCATCCTCCATTATGCAATGAAGTATGTTCCATATGATGAGGATGATATTGTGATATGTACACTAAAGGTGGATCTCACTCATAAAGTGGAATGAGATAACAACTATCACCACCTAAAGTGGAATTTATCCTACACAATGTACTCAAATAGGATGGAACTCCTAGGCGTCCCATATAAAAAAATACTATGAAATGCATTATCATAAGTAAGATTAAGTAAGTGTAATTAGGAATATTTAATTACACCAACATATATCATTGAGAGTAGAAGAGTCAGTGCACAGTCAGAGGATTAAAGGATTAAGAAAATAAAATTGATTCAGTTATGTCCTGTGATAACCGTTGAAGAAATAGAAAGAATACTTGATTTTCAAAGGAGTTTTTGAGAAAAACAAGAATAAAAAAACTTATGACTGGGAAAATTGATGAGGTGTTATAAGATATTGGGAAAGTTATAAGAAATTTTTTACTACAAAATAAGTATGAGGTAGTTCCTAAGAATGTCGGAGAGGATAAACATGATGACACCAATGTTCATGACAGTGAACCGATGGACACATCTTTCCATGATACACATGAGGATCTTGATTTTTACATATCAGGTGTACCTATTGATGACATTAAGTTTTTCCAATAGTATACTTAAGTGAAAAACATGATAAAGGTCATCGGTATAGGCATACTCAACAGATATCACACTACATACCTGACGAGATGACAATGCTTATTGTAAAAATGCTAAGTATAGAATTGCCCGACGAACACTGTCAAGTGTTGAACTGACGACAAAGTAAAAGAGGACATCACCGACGGATCCAAAATCACTAAACCAACAGTACAGTTTTATGAACATCGCCGACAAAGAAGAAAAGGCAAGGAACCCGACAAATAGTTCAATATAGGGACACCGACAGAGCAGAAGCCCGATAGAGTAAAGAAAGAAAGAAACCCGACAGATTGACAGAGCAGCCCGACCATCAGAACCAACAGTCAGTTAAAGAACCCGCAAAAAGTGAATCTGACTTTCCACGTGAGATAAAACATTGTAATTCTATTTATAGAGTTTTACTTTGTTTTAAATCATTACTTGAGGGTCAAGCAAGTATATTGTAAATTTTTTAAAGCATCCTAACGAATCTAAAACATAACTAACTAAAGATCAAGGTCAAGTTGTAAACCTTGAATCTAGAGTTAAACTTGAAAAGCGCGAATCAAGAATGGACCTAGAAACTAGTATATATAGATGTTCAATCATTGTAATAGATATAGTTGAAAAATGATTGTAGCCATGAAGAGAATCTAAGCAGAAGAAGTGAATTCATGCAAAGTTCAGAAACATATCATATCAGTTCTCAAGAACACAGAGAAGGCTACCGACGAGAAGAGACAAGGTATCATTGAACCACTCAAGGTGATTACATATACATTGTAAGCTTTATAGGATCTATTATCAGCAATTAGAGATTGCATATACTATCAGATCAACATTTATAATGTAGTTGCATTCTAACAAGTGCATCACATCAGAAATCCTTTAGTAGAAGGTGGACTTAACAGTTCTTGATAAATCTCTTAACAGAGTGCACACCTAACGGTGTTGCTAAAGCTTCAAACGAAGTAGATCCTAACAGGTCTCCACTCTAATAATAGTAACAGGGTAGATCATCAGAAGTGATCAAATTGTAAGCCTTAACTGACTCCCTTCTTATCTGCAGATAGTGAATTTTTGTGGGTGACATCCCCACCGCAATTTTTACTTCCTAACAGGAGCTTTCTGCGATATCATATCTTGTGTTATGTGTTATTTATTTTCATGTATGTATCTTGAATGTTTACACATGTAAAGAACTTATGTTATGATTTCACATACATAAAGAAAGATGAATAGATAGATAGGTGAATATACAAGTCTGATGACACAAAGGTTAATGCGCTAATCACATAAAAGTTTTAGAGGTACTGATTCTCCCCTCCCATCTCAGTACATCATTCCAGTAATTCCAACAATTGGTATCAGAGCTAAGTCTCTCTCTTGAAAAGCTTAAAGACTTAAGAGAAAAGATCAAGACAATGGAAAAGTACAGACTGGAAAAGACTATTGAGAATAAGTAGTTACAAATTCAGATTTACTATGAGTAGTACAAAGAGGCGCGAGTAAGCATGAGAAAGTTGCTTGATGAAAGAAAGATTATGGCAACTAGGCATAATGAAAAAGATTATCAAGAAGAGGAGATCCTAGATTACTTCAACTCAGCTAAATCAACAACAAGCAAAGAATCAAACACATCAGTAGAAGAGATCACAAGTCTAAAAGAGATCAATCTACATCTGACAGAGCAAATCAAGATGCTACAAATTGGTCAAGAGGCAAGGATGGTAAAAATGATTGATGTCATGAATGATTAAAGAAAATTTGAATCAGAGAGAACATTGGCTATTGATGATAGGAGGAAAATCATAGAGAAGCTACAAGAAAAAGAATCAGAGATTCAAAGACTTACTGATCATCACCATGAGATTACCAATCAGATCATTCTTATGAGTCAAGAGGCAAACATATTAAATAATGAAATCATTGAAAGAATACAGATCATCGGTGAGCTAAAAGAAGAGAATGAGAAGCTAAAGCATGAAGACATAATTTAGAATCAACACAATGAATTAATCAAGAAAGCTGAAGATAGCAATAAAAGAATGGATGATTTTCTTGACGGACAAAGAAGAGTCAAAAACTACACAGGTATAGGGTACACCGACAATGGAGAATCATCTAATCAATCATATCAAAGGAATGTTTATGCAACTCCAAGAACCAAGAATCTGTCATGCAATCACTATGGAGAACCAGGCCACACCTCAAACATTTGCAGAAACAAAATGAAAGGTATTCCTCAATCACAATCTACTTTCATTGGTAATTGTTATAAATGTCACAAGAAAGGACACAAGGCACATGAATGCAAATCCAA
>MU226618.1:889174-951201 GCA_018584345.1 Thuja plicata
AACATTTGCAGAAACAAAATGAAAGGTATTCCTCAATCACAATCTACTTTCATTGGTAATTGTTATAAATGTCACAAGAAAGGACACAAGGCACATGAATGCAAATCCAAGGTGACAAATCCAAAGACGGAAACCTACATGGACAAGTACTGTCCTACCTACAAAATGAATGGACATACACATCGGGAGTGCTGGATAAAGAACAAGAAAGCATGGACACCAAAAGAACCTGATAATGGCTACAAACCGACAAGAATTGGTAACTCATATGTTTGGGACTAAAACACATGGGTAAACTGCACAACATGTGGAAGGTATGGTCATATTTCTGCCAACTATAAGAGAAAATGGACTAGAAGACCAAGAGGATGGACCAATCTAGGTATGACATGTTTACATTGTCATAAGGTTGGACATGTGATAAAAGATTGCAAAGATCGACAGACAGACACAAGTACTTATCCCTATGGAAACACCATTGATGACATCAAGAAGATGAGAAACAAGATGTGGATAAAAGCTACAAACACTGAAGGTTCTGGAACAAGCAATGCAAATGATGACACCCCATCCAATGGATCTGGTGGCATCACTATTCCCAACTAAGCTGCACAAGTAAGTATGGAACTACATTATGACAAGTTATATTATGCATCGGTTCCATTACACATTGATAATATTGACAAAATTAGCATTATTGAAGATGCACTATATTGTTACTTGTAATGTTATTGAAAAAAAACCAATTCCATCGTTAAAAGGTTACAAATAAGCATCGGTGAATACACACAGTAGAGTTGACACTACTTACCAAAATGTATTGGGCATTACACAAAAGCCAAGTCACTAAGTGTAACTGACAGACATCGGTGATCTTTGAGCCGACAGAGGTTGTCGTCGCCATCTTACCGACAATCATCGGTGAAATCACCAAAGCTGCTAGCTAGCCCAAAACTTTTTGCCTGCACCGATGATGTTATTTATGCCTCAACTGACGAACTCAGTCTTTGTACACTAATGAGTTGTTGGGCATTAATGACAACTTAGGGCACAAAAGTTATAAAAGCGGGATGGAAGAACTCATTTTGCACCCGTGATTTTTTGAGCAATGAAGCAGAGCTAAGCAGAGTGATTGAAGAATAGATTGAAGAGTGACCTCATCAAGATTCAAACACAACTCAATAGATTCACGAGCGATCATAGAGATTCAGTAAGTACCTACAATCACCGACCGCACTGTTTAATTTATGGAAAGCCCTAAATTTCAAAATACGATGGCATCTACTTCAAGAATAGAAAAATTGAAAGAGGATAAGAAGAAAATGATTAATATTATTAGCAACAGTACTTGTGTTGAACCTAAATACAAGTTACACCCAGAAATTGCATCGCAACCCGATGATTCTGGAGCATTCTCCAGAATCCCACATAGGGTTTTGCTGGTAGAGGACGTAAGGTCCTATATACATTGCAAGATCTCAAAATTAGGAGATCTAGATCTAGATAATTCCTATAAGGCACTATGTGATAAAACTGGAAACCTGAAAGAAGAGCACAAACATCTGGAAGTAAAAGGTCTGACAAATGCATTACACTTTCCTAGGGTTTTTAAAACCGAATGGATACAGATAGTTCTTAATAGAATGCATAACCATACATTGTGGCTTGATAAGTCTAAATGAATAACAAAAGATTTTATTCACGCAGTTACTGGATATCCCACAATCGACAAGCCAAAAGCTCACAAGCACCCATCCTTGAAGGAAGTATAAAAGTTGACAAGTGCAAAATCAGACAAAAGAGGTCTCAAGGTTAACACCATCACCGCTGAGGAACTTAAGTTTGGTGCATGTGTGATAGGATATAAAATCTTTCAGGCTAGTAGAATGAACAACATAGCAAGCACTACTATGAGCACAACCTACAAGATCATCAAAGAAGGAAAGAAGATGGATCTTGCAGAAATATTGCTAAATCAACTTGAGGAGAACATGAACACCATAAGGTCATCAAGGACAAACACTTGTAAGTTTGGTTCTCTTATTATGTGCATATTCTTTTACTTTGGAGAATACTTTCCTTCCATAGGCAAAGTAGTATGAGACATAAGCAAACCAGTCACCATACAGATATGTGAGCACATAGAATCATTAGGTACAGATTTTGATGACTTAATGAATGAATATTTCAAAGGACTTAAGGAAAAGATGCAAGCAAGAACATGGATACCAGAGAGTTTGATAGAAGAACACAAAGATGATATATGTTTTATGGTAGATACTGATTTTACTTATATCAAACCAGTAGTACCTAGAAAATCTTGGCTATCACCACTGGATTATGAAATCAAAATAGGACAAGATACAAAATGCATCCAGGCACTATTGAATGAACCATTGGACAACAAGCAACCAAGATTTGGCACTTATGAAGAAGCCAAACCAAAAATCAAGTCAGATCTTGTTGTCAAGAAAATTGTAAACAAGAAGAAAAAAATGGTAAAAGACTTAACCAATAAATTTACAGTTACTGAAGAAGGTGAAGAGGAAACAGAAGGAAAGGAGGAAGAAATCGAGGGCTAGTCACCCATCGGTGAAGATATAGAAAAGAGTGATTCCGAGGCCATACAATCAGATTCACCACCTCCTCCTCCACCTAAGAAATCAAGAACAACTGCTGCTTCAAGGACAAGAAGCAAAACAACAAAGGAAGCAAATCCTTCACCGTTGAAGAAAGGGAGAGTGAGAACCTACAAGAGGAAACCAGTCTCACCAAAGGAGAAACAAACTAAAAGGAGGAAGTTGAATAGAACTCAAGAAGATCTAGATGACTCAGCTATGGATGATGCTGACATAGAAGTACAAAAAGTGAAAGAACCCTTGATCCCTAAAACCATTGATGAAATATGTAAAAAAATTTTAGAATCTCAATCTATTTCAGATCCTAATATTAGGAAATGGTTGAAATTTGATCCAGGGGATCAAAATAAAATTGAAGACGCTATAATTGCTAAAATGTGCAAACACAATTATGTTCCACTTCAATTCACAGAATTTGAAGTAGTTAAGGAGCTAACAGACAAATTGTCTACAAGATGGACATTTGCACTTCATCAAGAAAAAGAGATAAGAGAAAGAGTACTTGTTACTCTTATGCCTTCTAATTCAAAGAAGGAAGAGATAAATAAAATGCTGGAAAAATACGAAAAGGCTTTCTCACCCATAATGAGAGCATACAAATTTCTCAAAGGGAAGCTAATTGAGCTAGATCAGGAAAGCATTAAGAAGTGGTTTAAAATACTCAAGAAGCCCACTAAGGAAGCTAGCCCGGAGAAAGAACACATCATCACTAAAGATGTACAGGATGATTCATCAGTGGAATTGGACAAAGAAGAGAATGATGCAACTGATAACCAAAATACTAAAGTTGCAAATGAGGTATGGCTCGACACTACTCTTGACAAAACTCAGAGTGAGGAAACCCAAATTCCACCAAGCCCAACTCATATTGACTTGGATGATGAAGTAGAGGTTACCAAAGAAGAATTGACAATAAAAGGTAACATAAATGAGGATGTCAATGATGAAACATGGTTGGATAATATCGTTAATGACATTACAAGAAAAGAACCTGCAGAAGAGGTACAAAAAGATGAAGATATCACTGTTGCACAAGGTAATACCGATGGACATGACACACTTACTAACACTGCAGAGGTAAATACACCGACCAACATGAAAATATTGATAGAAGCTATTGATATTGACTCAAGTCAAGAGAAATCATCTAAGAAAGATGATGACATACCTGAGGACACAGGTAATGATGAAATTCAAGATGCATCAAACACACAAAAAGATATAGACACATAGATGAAGGATGCAACTGACACTCAACAAAAGTTGTCTATTGAAAAAGACAAAGGAGAAGATACTAACAAAGATGAAACATTGAGAAAGGATGAAGAGAACGAAAAGAGTGAAGAAGTTAATCAAGATGATAACATGAAGGAAAAGGAATAAAAATCTGTTGAAACACCCAAGGCCACTGAAGAGACGTCTTCACACAACCAATAGGTGGACTTTGAACTGAAGCAACAAGAAGCTTCATCTTCTCGACCTTCACCTGCCAAATCAATCCAATCTCAAGATCTACAAATGGTAGTTCACCAATCTGTCTCCCAACCAAAGAAGAAGAAGAAGAAAGTAATGAAGAAAGACATCTTGGCTGTAAAACTTGATGAGGTGATCAAAATACCCAAGTGGGATGTATCTACTTTAGATACTGAAACAGTTCAAAAGTTTGGAGTGATGTGTCAAAGAAAAGACATACAAGAGAAAATGAAAAGGCACATAGGGAAGCCCAAGCACTTGACAAAGCTAGGGATATACTACATCAACTTGTTCATGATATTAAAGTTGAAAATGACATATCAGTCATGGAACAAATTGCAGTTCTTATCGACGCCATCACAACTCAAGGTATAGATGCAGAGAAGGCAATGGAAGAATAGGTAGAGATGAAGTATCAACACAAACTAGTTGAGAAGACCAGCTAGGAAGTGGCAGAAAACAAGGTAAAAATCTCTAAATTAGAAAGTCAATTAGAACCTATGATTACTGAAGCTATTACCTTAGTTGAAAAGATGTGCACACTTGAAAATTTCACAAAAGAGAATAGTGAAAAGCTGTCCCAACTAGATTCAGATCTGACAGCAAGTGCACAAAGTTTAACCTCTGATGCAAATGCAATAAAGTTGCATCATGATAAGATCACAGAGGTAAACATGTTAAGATAAGAGATATGGGATGCAGAGACATAGTTTAGAAATGAGGTTACCGAGCTGCAGGCTCACATATTGCCAAACCTCACCGCTTTGCAACATCACATTACAGATGCAAGGAATTTGATCTCGACCCTGGAGATGTCTGTGGTAGACAACATCTACAATATGCATGTGAGGATATCACTTGAGCATATGGCTGTAGAAAATTTGAAAGAAAAATGGGAGAAGATGATGGAGGAAATCAAAGCCTCACACTCCCACATTTTTGACAAGTTGTAAGTACCTTTGCCTTTATTATAAAAAAAGGAGGAATGAATGGTGCATATGTACAATATACTACATTAGCAAAAAGGAGGAAAATGATATGTATGTTGTATGTACAAAAAAATAGATACGTACAATATATCAAATATCATAAAAAAGGAAACAAAAAAGGGGAAGGTAATTATATGTACATAAACTTAAACTTACCGGCATATGCATAGGGGGAGTCATAAAATGACTAAGGATGAAGTATACACAGGTGTACATACTAATACATTAAGTATGTTGCACATATTAATTTTTGATACTAATGTCAAAGGGGGAGATTGATGACATTAAGTTTTTCCATTAGTATACTTAAGTGAAAAACATGATAAATGTCATCGGTATAGGCATACCCGACAGACAACACACTGCATACCCAACGAGATGACAATGCTTGTCGTAAAAATGCTAAGTATAGAATTTACCGACGAACACTGTCAAGTGTTGAACCGACGACAAAGCAAAAGAGGACATCACCGACGAAACATCGCCGACGGATCCAAAATCACTAAATTGACGGTACATTTTTATGAACACCACCGATAGAGAAAAAAAGGCAAGGAACCCAATGAATAGTTCAATATAGGGACACCGACAGAGTAGAAGCCTGACAGAGAAAAGAAATAAAGAAACCCGATAGACTAACAGAGCAGTCCGACCATTAGAACCGATAGTCAGTTAAAGAACCCGCAAAAAGTGGATCTGACTTTCCACGTCAGATAAAACATTGCAATTCTATTTATAGAGTTTTAATTTGTTTTAAATCATTACTTGAGGGTCAAGCAAGTATATTGTAAATGTTTTAAATCATCCTAACGGATCTAAAACATAACTAACTAAAGATCAAGGTCAAGTTGTAAACCTTGAATCTAGAGTTAAACTTGAAAAGGGTGAATAAAGAATGGACCTAGAAACTAGTATATATATATGTTCAATCATTGTAATAGATATAGTTGAAAAATAATTGTAATAGATATAGTTGAAAAATCATTGTAGCCACGGAGAGCATCTAAGAAGAAGAAGTGAATTCATGCAAAGTTCAGAAATAGATCATATCAGTTCTCAAGAACACAGAGAAGATTACCGATGAGCAGAGACAAGGTATCATTCAATCACTCAAGGTGATTACATATACATTGTAAGCTTTATAGGATATGTTATCAAAAATTAGAGATTGCATATACTATCATATCAACATTTATAATGTATTTGCATTCTAGCAAGTGCATCACATCAGAAATCTGTTAGTAGAAGGTGGACTTAACAGTTCTTGATAAATCTCTTAACAGAGTGCACACCTAACGGTGTTGATAAAGCTTCAAATGAAGTAGATCCTAATAGGTCTCCACTCTAAAACTCCTAATAGGGTAGATCATCAGAAGTGATCAAATTGTAAGCCTTAACCGACTCCCTTCTTATCTGCAGATAGTGAAGTTTTGTGGGTGACATCCCCAACACAGTTTTTACTTCCTAACAGAAGTTTTCTACGATATCATATCTTGTGTTATGTGTTATTTATTTTCATGTATGTATCTTGAATGTTTACACATGTAAAGAACTTATGTTATGATTTCACATACATAAAGAAATATGAACCGATAGATTGGTGAATATACAAATCTGATGACACAAAGGTTAATGGGCTAATTGCATAAAAGTTTTAGAGGTACTGATTCACCCCTCCCCTCTCAGTACATCATTCCAGTAATTCCAACACCTATTACTTTTACAATCGAGAGTATGGTAGATAATGAGGAAAATAAGGGAGAATATGAAACTGTGGCAATTGATACTCTTGATAATGAGCAAACAAAGATGAAGGATGATTATGAGAAAATTGATGATGATCTGGCTAAGATGAAAGAATCCAAGATAGAAAAGAATGAGGAAGAAGAGAAAGGTAATGATCATAAAGGAGAAGTAGGTAAGGAAGATAAAAATACAGATATAGTGAAAAATAATGTAGAGAATGAAGAAGAGAAGATTACTGAGATAAAAAAATAAAGGAAAAGAAATCTACAAAGGCAGTGAAAGAATTTCTTGATGAAGACAACACAAATGTAAATAATATAGAAATTATTCAAGGAACAATTCAATTAGATACACTTATTCTTGTACAGATGATGAAACTTGCTTCCGTAGCTTAGGCCGATGCGAGAAAATAATTTTTTAAGACTCATTTAAAGGATAATGAACTGCTAGCACATGCTTCTGATGTACTTGGAAAGATCATGTTGATCTATGAAAAAAATAAAAATGATAAGTACCCTCAGGTCATCTCACCTGTGATTAAAGTTTGAATAATGAATTTGATGAAAAAAGGTATGATCAACTCTATGGTTTGAATGCAAAGGATAAGATATCATTGGGAGTTGGGATAGAGAGGTTGAAAGAATCTCTGAACGAATGAGGAAAACATCTATAGAGCATGTATTTCATATCCTAAGAGTGTTGAAGACATAGAAAATATAATCAAGGAGAGTGAAAGAAAACAAGATGATTTATCTACATCTTATGATCCCTTGACAACTTCAAATTCTAATTATGGAGGATAGGTTATCACCTTGATGGATAAGATCAAGAAACTAGCTACAAAAAATGAGAGGATGAAAGGAAGGATTGATGAGCTGAGGAACATGATTGAACCTAAGCTAGACTCTTGCTTAGTAGTTTGAAAGAAGCAGAGAGAGCCTATGATTCTCCTGATGCACACGATCTTGAATCTATAGAGGAAATTTATTATGCTCTTTGTGGGAAAATTCAAATTATAGACAATTTGAAGAAGATTTGAGACTTTGATTTTGGTTCTCTAAGGAAAAAAATTTCAGATGTTTTCAAAATTTTGGAAGTACACCTTGCATACTTGTACATAGGCAGATATATACAGGATTTCGGTAGTCAAATTTTTTGTTCGATCCTAGCCTTTGCCATTGATTTCAAAGGGGGAGAGGTAGGAGTGAAAAATGGTTTAGGAGGAGAGGTATTCAGCTCAGGGGGAGCATAAGATTTTGGTTTTGTGGAGCAGTTTAGAGTTTGGCATTTTTTTTGACACTTAGTCAGTTTTTACTAAGTGTTGTCATCAATTCCAAAGGGGGAGATTGTTGGAAAGAGACACTGCCCTTGATGGATTGTATGTTGTCATTTATGGAAAAAAACATGATCTAGATGATCTCTTGTCATATTTTTTTGTTATCGAAGGATTGGCTATAAAATTGCCTAAGTATGGAAGAACAAATACAGTGTAGATGTCACAGTAAAAGATTCTGTACAGACATATACTTTCAAGTTTTGAGAAGAGAATTTAGGTGGAGCTTCAATGAGGTATACTTTACATTATTCCAGCTTTGCATCAATTGGTGATCTCAGATGAGAAAGTTATAGAGTTCTGAGTATCACTTTTCTAGTGATGAGAGATAAATAGTGATAGAGTGTTGATAGATCAATCAACAATCCTATATGTTTGATTGGTTTAATTATTTTTGAGTTTGTATTGGTAGAGTCGACATGGTAGAAGACATCTATGCCATTTTTCAAGGTTAGGATGACATTTTGATTGAAGATTTGGCAGACACTCTAAACGTTATCCATTTTGTTCTTGAGGCCAACCAATGAAGGAATTACTTTTGTAATTGGGTATATAATATCAAGATTTTGAACTAATTTATGAGTGTGATGGGAAGAGATGATATTGTTATTATTGATAGATATGTTGGATATGCAAAGGAAATGAATGCAATGGTTTGATTGATATTTGAGCATAGATTTTGTACTGCACCTACATGGAACTTCTTTGGCATATTTGATGCTATGTTTTAGCTCAACTTCTGGATTATAGTCCATATACATTTTTTAAGGTAGCGATCCTTCCACAGGGTTGTAGCCCTTTTTTATTTGAGCAATGAGACCAAGGCAATGTGCCTGAATGCATGTACATTCCTATTTTATACCTAAACCTTTAACATGGCTATTTATTTTGTAGGGTAAATCTTGTGGGTTTCATCCCCATCGTGGTTTTCCCTTTACTGGGTTTCCACACAAAAATCATGGTGTTATGATGTTGTGGATGCGTGCTTTATATTTCAGTTTACTTTTCTTTATTGCATTTAATTTATGGTTAAGAATTATGATCACCAAAGTTAAAAAATAGAAAAACATTGAATCACCACCCCCCTCTTTGTGTTTCTTAATACCAACATATGCATCAAATATTATCCCAACGTCTTTCTAAAAACTAAAATTTCATGCAAGTAAAAAAAAAAAAATTTACTGAAAACTCTTTTAATAATTCATTTATCAACCACTTGAATGTGCTCGATGTATTGGTTATCCCAAAAGGCATGAGTAACCATCCTTACAAGCCCTCCTTTGTTTTTAAGTTTGTTTTACATTCATCTCCTTCTCTTAGATGGATTTGTGATATCTACTCGTTGGATCTATCTTGGTGAAGTACTCAACTCCACTCAAACAATGTATAATGTCGTATGTCCTTGGTAATGGAATCTATACTTGATAGTAATATTTTTGATATTTGGGGAGTCTATACAAATCCTCCATTCCCCATTCTTCTTTAGTGATGATACTGTAGGTACTATACATGGGCTCATACTCTCTTGAATCAATCCCTTCTACAATATCTCTTATAATTATTTATTCAACTCTTCACTTTCAGTTAGAGTCTTTTGTGGGAGTCTTTATTTGGAAAACTAACTCCACAAATCAGGTCCATCTAGTGACTAATTTTCCTCATCAATAGTAATCTTTTAGGTACATTATCAGATATAATATCTTGAAACTCATCCAAAAAACTACAACTTCTATAGGGAAAAATTCTACTTCCTCTTTGTTAGCTTTAGGAATTAAAGAAAACAACGCATGCATATGCTTCATGCCATTTAATAATTTTGTTCCATCAAATAAACATATCCAAGTGCATTCTTTCATACCTTTTCTTCTGGTTCATTTAATAGCTTTAGCTTGTGTCAAACTCTATCTTTTGTCAAAGAGTAGGTATTTGCATACCCATCATGCACTGCATAACAATAAAATAATCACGATATCCTTAACAATAGATGAAATACATCCATAGACATAATATCACCCTAAACCTCATCATAATAGCTAGCCGTTTCAAAATTTGTCAGACATTGTTCAGTGACCAAAGTCTTGTGGTCCTTCTACAACCAAGAAATATGGTATGGATTCAACTGTCTGATTCTCTTTAGCTTAAATTTACTAACCATTTCTTCTAAAAAAAGGTTATCAATATTATCACCATCTATAACAACATTGAAAAATTTAGCATTACACTTACATTTGGTGTGAAACAAATTCGTCCTTTGGGCTAGTTCCTTCTCATAACTTAGCAAGGCTCTTCTAGTCATAAGAACTTCCACTCTCTCATACCCTTCATGTTGGTGCCCAAATCTATAGAATGGAAAGCTCTCAAAGGATGCCAAGCTTTGTCTTCAAGCCCTCCAAGTGATTTGGCCAACTAACGAGTTTTAACCTTTAGGAGATTAAACTCCCGCACTGTAGGCTATGCAAAACCAAGGTGGGTAAGATTATACTCCAACTTCTCTCCAAGTTGAAGCTTTTTATAGCGGATTTATTTATCTTCCAATGATCTTTGTATATGCTATCTCAAAAGGGCATGTAGTTTCAAAATGAGAAAATGGTTTTATCTTCACTAAGTACTTTAATTGATGCTACTTACTACTATCTTACTGATTTTAACTTCCTTTTCTACTCTTCTTTTACCATCTGATTTCCTCTATCTATTCTTCTACTACTGCTTGATATTGTATGGTTCTTCTACTTCTTCTTCTATACTACTTCTATATCTGATTGCTGCTTTTAATTTGTCTTCCTACTAAAAATATTTATCTTTCTAATTTTGATTTTGTTGATTATAATGGATGACCAACACCTTCTTCCTATTGGGATGCAAAGTCTCTCTTCTCCTCAACCTTCATGTATAACCCCTATGGGACAATTTTTAAGACCATCACTTGGATGACGCTGTCAACTAATATGACCTTTAATGCCTTCAATTATTAGATGACACCTAAATTTGTCTAATTGAGTTTAACCTTTTATTGAAAGGGCCAACTAGACAAAATATGTATGGACAACCACTTCGCATACAAATTCTGATAATTGAATTGAAGTGCATACAAATAATCTCCTGCATAAAGACTCAAGACAACTTCTATTTTCTTGAAACATAAATCATAGAGGAACTGTTCGATTACATAACTTATCCACAACACAAATAGAAAAAAAAACATTGAGAGTATCCTTTTATTTATGTATATTTGAAAATGTGTTTCATCTTGTCTCTTGGATATGATATCCTAAATCTGAATTCTAAAAAAATCTACCTCTATCTTCCACTTTTTCCAATATATGATCCCCTTTTATATATACAAGGGAACTCACACAATTGGTTACATCTCTTGACTATAAAGATGTCATGGCCAAAAATTTGCGCCCAAAAATTCAACAACTTTTTTTTTTTAAAGGTTTAAAATAAACAAGAACCATAAGTAGGGTTAAGGGGAATCATGACCATATGTCAACATCCCTCAACCCAATGTCAAACTTCCTAGGTTTACGTTGTTCAAAGATTTTAGTTAAGTACTTGACCTACCGAAAGGTTATCCAAGTTTATATATTTACTAGGGCTACCCCTAAAGACTAACATAAAGTCTAACCTTAATACAGATGCTAATCAGGTTGTTGCAACAATATTAAACTCGGTTCTTAATAGAGTTTGATGATGTGAAGAGAAACTCTCCCTACGATTGCTTAAAAGAAAATTAATTGAATACTTTAACAAGTTACTAATTATGTTAATTTCACTAGGGAAAGTTCATTAAATAATTGGATCGTAATACTATTTTTACAATAGCCATTATACTGGCCACATAAAAATAACATTAACGAGTTGGGTATCACCCTAAATTTTGATATTTTAAAACTATAATTCACTGAGTTGGAAACTTACTTAAAAATTATCTTTAAAATAATGATCTTATTCATTTAAGCTAAATTTTTCCTTCTACCAAGGTAGTGGAATTTAGTCCAACCTCATGATGATAAAACCGACTTGATTTAATTATAACAATATTCACTTATTCGTTAATCCTTTAATAATGTAAATTTCACATGTCACTATAGTAATCTCTTTAATATTCATCTTAGAGGAAATAAATTTAAATATATTGATGGGAGCGTTATTAAATAACTTATATAATTAGATTACCACTTCACGTAATAATTTGATATTTGACCCATAATATTTTTTTACATACAATGATGTCCCTATAAAAATCTAATTCCAATTACTTATTCATTTAAATTTACCATGCCTAAGTTACCATGGAAGAAAACCTCCTAAAAAAAAGTTAAATTCTCAAAATAAAATATAAATTCTAGTCCAAAATCTACCCCCAAAAAGGAAAATGAAGTTTTCCTTCAAAACTAAATTTAAATCAACCCCACAAAATTAAATATTTCCCACTAAGAGAAAATTCAACCTTCTTTTGAAATCCTCTAACCCTAATTCGAAATTAGGGTTAGAGAAAAAAGAAAGAAGACCTAAAACCTGAAAATTCCTTTCATACCTTCTCTCTTCTACTCCAAGCCCTACCTCTTCCTCTTTTTTGTTTTTTTTTGTGCTTTGTAGGTCTGAAAGTCCATGGTGGCCAAGGATGTGTTTTAACTCTATACATATATACATTTAAATATATATATATATATACTTACATTTTTGTAAGTATATATATATGTTTGTGTGTGTGTGTGTTACTACTTGCTGCGCATGATTTAAATATTTAATGGCGGCCAAATAATTTTTTTGGCCACGATAGGGGTTTAAATGCGGGCGGGTCTGCGTAGGGCACCCCCCTACCATGGAAATAAGATGTATAGAATCTAGAATAGAGTCTAACCCTATACCCATATGAACAGGGTGGTGGTGGTTGTGTCGCGCGGCCACCAAGCAGACCACAGTCCGCGGTCGTAGGGCCACGACTGTGGCCGGGTGCCATGGGTATAACAGGGGGGGCCAGGCCCCTCCCCCTCCCGCTGCCTTCCTTAAAGGAAGGGTGGGGGAGTATGGGGGGTCACGACATCCCAACTGCTTCCCCATTTTGTTGGAATTATATTGGAATGATGTATTGAGAGGGGAGGGGTGAATCAGTACCTCTAAAACTTTTCTTGGTTATCCCATTAACCCTTAATCATCAGTTTGTAAATTATCTTATCTAACTGTTCATCTTTCTTTATGTATATGTAATCATATCATAAGTTCTTTTAGTATGTAACCATAACATAAACATTCATGAAAATAGATAACACATAACACAAGATATGATATTGCAGAAAACTCTTGTTAGGAAGTAAAAACCACAGTGGGGATTGTTACCCACAAGACTTCACTATCTGCAGATAAGAAGGGGCTAGTTAAGGCTTACAATTGGTCACTTCTGATGACCTACCCTGTTAGGAGTATTATAGTGGAGACCTGTTAAGATCTACTTCGTTTGAAGCTTTAGCAACACTGTTAAGTGTGCACTCTGTTAAGAGATTTGTAAAGGACGGTTAAGTCCACCTTCTACAAAAGGATTTTAGATGTGATGCACTTGTTAGAATGCAACTACATAAGTCTTTGATCTGATGATGTATGCAATCTTTAATTTCTGATGACAAATCCTATTAAGCTTCATACATATAAGTAATCATCCTTTCATGATTGAATAATACCTTTATCTACTCGCCGGTAGCCTCTGTGTGTTCTTGACAACTGATATGATCTATTTCTGAACTTTGCATGAATTCTGCCTTCTTCTTTTTAGATGCTCTTTGTGGCTATCAGCAACAATGAATTCATAACTCACAATTGAGTTGAACATCTATTTATACTAGTTTTTGGCTCAATTCTTGATTCACGCTTCGCAAGTTATCTCTAGATCCAAGGTTTACAACTTAACCTTGATCTTTAGTTAGATATGTCTTCGATCCGTTAGGATGCTTTAAAACATTTACATAAATCTTGCTTGCCCCTTAAGTTATCATTTAAAACAAATTAAAACTCTATAAATAGAATTACATTGCTTTATCTGACGTGTAAAACTCAGATCCACTATTTGCGGGTTCTCTAACTGACTGTCAGTTCTGACTGTCGGTTTTTTTGGTCGTCGGTGTTCCTTTCTTGAATTGGTCATCGAGTATGCCTTTTCTGTTCCGTCGATTTTGTTCTCAAAACTGTGTCGTCGAGTACGTTCTCAATGTTATGTTAATGACCTGTCGGTGATGTCCTGTTCACCTCATCGGTGCAACACTTGTCAGTGTTTGTCGGTCAATTCCATACTTAGCATTTTTCCATGACCTTTGTGTTCCGTTGGGTATGCTTGCTGTTTGCCGGTAATGCTTGGAGTTTGCCAGCGATCTCTGTAGTCTGACGGTGATCTCTGTCAATGTTTTTCACTAAGTGTACTAATGGCAAAATTAATGTCATCACTTTTTTTTATATATACTTTTTTTTTTGTTATTTTTTTTAAATTTTATTTTATAAAATATAATATATATATTTATATAAATAGGTATATATATATATAAAAACAGTAATATATATATATTTTTGTTTTCATTTTTTATTTATGTTAACAATTTATATATGTGTGTGTGTGTGTGGTAGATATATATACAACAGTGGTTTACACAAAAAAATACAGAATAACAGATTTAAGTTTTATAACATATCTCTTTTATTTTTGTACTCCATATGAAGGTATTTGAATGTGCATGTATATATATATTTTTGAAAACATAAACATCAAAAAAAGAAAACAACCAACTCAACATCTATTATTTTATTGCAAACTTTAATTCTCTTTTCCTTTTGTTGTAAGATGAGGACGTACTACTTAATACAAAAGTAATAGATACAAAATGCAGATTTTAAACTTTAGAAATATAGTAGACAACTTTAGAGATAAGGGTTATTTCTATGGGAGATGCATGTTTATGTTTGTTTCTTGTTTTTTTTTTATAGTTAAGTTTCTTATGACTTCTAGTTATCCAGATTTTGTAAACAAGTTAATTTTCTCTTTTATTTAATCTCAGCTTTGCATTGTCTCACTATTATTACCATTTAGAGAATAAGATGGAAATATGTATCTATTTTATTGTATACTTCTACTCAAAAGGAATACAACAAAATTTCTTCAACATAGTTTTTTTTTTGACATAAGAAAATATTTCTATTTATACATGAACATTACTACAAAATCTGAAAGTCCATAACTTATAATCACAAGAATACATTTTTCTCTTCCAGCCACATGGCTCTTCAAAGTTTCTCCCTAATAACATACTTTCTTACATTTCCACAAGGGCCTTTACATGAAATAAAAAGATGTGCAAAATAACAAATTTATCTTCTTCCAAGCTCAACTCTAACTCTTCAATGAAGCTCCCAACTTTACAAATCTGCAAACAAAGCAAGGGAAACACAAGAAACCATGGGCTTCTCTCCACCCAACCTAGGCCTCTTATGAGGCCACCCTCGATCTCGGGGAACCAAAACAAAGGTGGGAACAAATATATTACCAAAAAACAACACAAAGATGCAAAAATCACATTTTACGCCCAACCAACGCTATCACAATGGGTCTTCTTATGACCCTAAATGGGGTGAAGTGGACCAAATAACCAAGGGAGAAGGCCAATCCCAAAACAATCTAAAATCAAGCCCTCTCATGGCTTACAAGAAGGTAAATTCCATCTCAATATCAAACCCATAAACCCATTAAAATGTCCTTATGTTCCCCAAGAGAAACAACAACCAATGATAGCTTCAAGGAGCGCAATCAAAAATACCTCTCGAGGCTCAAAAGAAAAGCCTCATCCTCACTCCCACCTGTGGCTCCTGAAAAAGGTGGTGGGTTAAGGCATATTAGTTCCCTGATGTGGTCCCTTGTGTCATGGGGTACCCTCTCATAAGCTAGAACAACTGCCTCTGGAGGTGTCATGTGTACTGACTCACTCTCGTGGTCAGCCTGGTCCTCCACAATCCTAGGTGGGGGACTCCTACTGCACTCACGCGCTACACCCCCAAGTCTTTCCTACTAATTACCCAATGGTATCCTGTCCAAAATGATCCCGACCAGATTCTGAAGAGCATTTAGTACATCCTGGTTGGGGTTGGGGGGTTGTTCAGGAGGAGGCCTTTGCTCCTCTCCAGCACCCTCTATATCCTGTTCTATCTGATCTCGTACCGCAGGGGTACATTTACGGCCTCGTCCATGGGCGTGAGCTTGCCGCGTTACCAGAGACATCCTACACAAATAGGAAAAGGGTATAAGTTTAAAAGTAATGTTGTAGTAGGAAGATAATGTTCTAAAGTTGTTGCGATTGTTTTAACTAAGTTTGATTTGATTTTGATAAGGTTGAAACAAGTGTTTAAAGTTTGCGAATCATAGTGGGTTTAAGGTTCCAATGTTGAAATGTGGCTCTGATACCAAGTGTCATGCCCAAAAATTTGCGCCCAAAAATGCAACAATTTTTTTTTAAAGGTTTAAAATAAACAAGAACCATAAGTAGGGTTAAGGGGAATCATGACCGCATGTCAACATCCCTCAACCCAATGTCAAACTTCCTAGGTTTACGTTGTTCAAAGATTTTAGTTAAGTACTTGACCTACCGAAAGGTTATCCAAGTTCATAAATTTACTAGGGTTACTCCTAAAGACTAACATAAAGTCTAACCTTAATACATATGCTAATCAGGTTGTTGCAACAATATTAAACTTCGTTCTTAATAGAGTTTGATGATGTGAAGAGAAACTCTCCCTATGATTGTTTAAAAGAAAATTAATTGAATACTTTAACAAGTTACTAATTACGTTAATTTCACTAGGGAAAGTTCATTAAATAATTGGATCGTAATACTATTTTTACAATAGCCATTATACTGGCCACATATAATGGCCACGTAAAAATAACATTAACGAGTTGGGTATCACCCTAAACTTTGATATTTTAAAACTATAATTCATTGAGTTGGCAACTTACTTAAAAATTATCTTTAAAATAATGATCTTATTCATTTAAACTAAATTTATCCTTCTACCAAGGTAGTGGAATTTAGTCCAACCTCATGATGATAAAACCCACTTGCTTTAATTATAACAATATTCACTTATTTCGTTAATCCTTTAATAATGTAAATTTCACATGTCACTATAGTAATCTCTTTAATATTCATCTTAGAGGAAATAAATTTAAATATATTGATGAGAGCGTTATTAAATAACTTATATAATTAGATTACCACTTCACGTAATAATTTGATATTTGACACAAATATCTTTTTACATACAATGATGTCCCTATAAAAATCTAATTTTAATTACTTATTCATTTAAATTTACCATGCCTAAGTTACCCTGGAAGAAAACCTCCTAAAAAAAATGTTAAATTCTCAAAATAAAATATAAATTCTAGTCCAAAATCTACCCCCAAAAGGGAAAATGAAGTTTTCCTTCAAAACTAAATTTAAATCAACCCCACAAAATTATACATTTCCCACTAAGAGAAAAGTCAACCTTCTTTTGAAATCCTCTAACCCTAATTCAAAATTAGGGTTAGGGCAAAAAGAAAGAAGACCTAAGAACTAAAAATTCCTCTTTCATACCTTCTCTCTTCTACTCCAAGTCCTACCTCTTCCTCTTTTTTTTTTTTTGTGCTTTGCAGGTTTGCAAGTCCATGGTGGCCAAGGATGTGTTTAAACTCCATACATATATACATTTAAATATATATATATATATATACTTACGTTTTGTAAGTATATATATGTGTGTGTGTGTGTGTTACTACTTGCTGCGCATGATTTAAATATTTAATGGCGGCTGAATAATTTTGTTAGTTGTAGCAGGGGTTTAAATGCAGGCGGGTCTGCGTATGATGTGGTGGCGGTGGCCGTGCCGAGCGGCCACCAAGCGGACCACAGTTTGCGGCCGCAAGGCCACGGCTATGGTCGGGTGCCACGAGCACAGCAAGGGGGACAGGACCCTCCCCCTCCCGCCGCCTTCCTTAAAGGAAGGGCGGGGGGGTATGGGGGGTCGCGGCCTCGCAGCCGCTTCCCCTTTTTTTTTTATATAATATTTTTTTTTGTTATTATTATTTTTTTTAAAAATATAATATAGATATTTTGTTTTCATTTTTTATTTATGTTAACAACAAAATAAAAATATACATGAATTATATATATATATATATATCAATGGTTTACTCAAAGAAAATACAGAATAACAGATTTAAGTTTTATAACATATCTCTTTTATTTTTGTACTCCATATGAATGCATTTGAATGTGAATGTATATATATATTTTTGAAAACATAAACATAAAAAAAAGAAAACAACTAACTCAACATCTATTATTTTATTGCAAACTTTAATTCTCTTTTCCTTTTGTTGTAAGATGAGGAGGTACTACTTAATACAAAAGTAGTAGATACAAAATACAGATTTTAAACTTTAGAAATATAGTAGACAACTTTAGAGATAAGGGTTATTTCTATGGGAGATGCATGTTTATATTTGTTTCTTGTTTTTTCTTTTTTATAGTTAAGTTCCGTATGACTTCTAGTTATCCAGATTTTGTAAACAAGTTAATTTTCTCTTTTATTTAATCTCAGCTTTGCATTGTCTCACTATTATTACCATTTAGAGAATAATATGGAAATATGTATCTACTTTATTGTATACTTCTACTCAAAAGGAATACAACAAGATTTCTTCAACATAGTTTTTTTTTTGACATAAGAAAACATTTCTATTTATACATGAACATTAATACAAAATCTGAAATTCCATAACTAATAATCACAAGAATACATTTTTCTCTTCCAACCACATGGCTCTTCAAAGTTTCTCCCTAATAACATACTTTCTTTCATTTCCACAAGGGCCTTTACATGAAATAAAAAGATGTGCAGAATAACAAATTTATCTTCTTTCAAGCTCAACTCTAACTCTTCAATGAAGCTCCCAACTTTACAAATCTGCAAACAAAGCAAGGGAAACACAAGAAACTATGGGCTGCTCTCCACCCAACCTAGGCCTCTTATGAGGTCACCCCCGAGCTTGGAGAACCAAAACAAAGGTGAGAACAAACATATTACCAAACAACAACACAAAGATGCAAAACTCACATTTTACTCCCAACCAAGGCTATCACAATGGGTCTTCTTATGACCCTAAATGGGGTGAAGTGGACCAAATACCCAAGGGAGAAGGCCAATCCCAAAACAATCTAAAATCAAGCCCTCTCATGGCTTATAATAAGGTAAATTCCATCTCAATATCAAACCCATAAATCCATCAAAATGTCCTTATGTCCCCCAAGAGAAACAACAACCAAGGATAGCTTCAAGGAGCCCATACTCCATGATTTTTCCCTCTCCTCCTTGAGGAGAGACTCTACACCAAGGACTGCCAAACTCCTCCACCCCCAAGGTTGCTCTTCCCTCCTAAGGGTGAGTGAGCCTTGAGACTCCCATTAACAACATTTACAAGAAAATAAACAATGCGCATATTTCACAAAACATAGAACTTGACTACAAGAACATAACTACAATACTTAATACAATACACACTACATTCATCTTTCTTGCAACACAAAATAGCACAACAAAAATGGAGATGCAAAATGTCCACCAACCTAGATCCAAGCTTATGGAAAGATAGTTGTAGAAGAGCTCCTTTTAAGCCTAAGTCCTCTTTCCAATGTCACCAACTCTAGCTAAGTCTCTAAGTTAGAGAGTGGGTGTTCAAACTCTCCTACATGGAGAGCCCCCACTAAAAATCCACTAGAAACTCATGGGGAGAAGGAAAGCCCTCTAATTGGTCTCTCTTCCCTAAACTCTTACAACTTTCTAAAAATGGATCCAAAAAGGGAAACTCAAAAGGGTGAGTAGTGTCTTTGCATCAAAATGGAAGAGTGGTCTTTCCAAGATCAAGCCTCACAAGAATTGATTTTCGTCCAACTTGGGAGACCAACTTTGGGAAGGGTCTCATGGTCAATCAGAGGCTATCCTAGGGTTAAAATGGCCCTTATCTATTGGTATAACAAGTGGGCTACCTAAAAATGACCCCAACACACCACTAGACACTTTTTAATCCCTCCAAAAATCCACTATAAGGGTACTTACGAAATTCAAATGAGATGACCACACCTCCATCTCCCAAACCAAGGTATGCATATGAGGATTCACTAATGTACTTACCTAGGTAGGTGGACAACCATTCCCAAATTGACATGTCATGGTCTTTAGTATAATCACAAGTGTCAAATGACACACACAAATATTTACACATCACTAGACCATGTCATATCCACTTGGGCATAATCACGAGAAAAAATAAATATGAAAATACATTTAAGGAATACATTCCCACAATCAACCATTTACGTTTACAAATTAAATTACGATACAACGAGGTCTTGTCTCTCATTAGACACAATCTTGGCTTAAACTGAGTTCACATATACCTATGTTCGGTTCCCCGGATTAAATACCATGGTCTCATACCTGCACACTCAATTCAAATATCAGTAGTCCAAGGAGATAAATATACATCATAAAGAAATAAGCAATATTCAAACTTAAGAGAACATCAACATACTAAATTTATTACTTAAGATCACAAGAAAGAATAATTTCATTTAAGCATTTAACATAAGGTAAGATTCACATTGCATGATATAATAATTCAAATATCAGTAGTTCGAGGAGATAAATATACATCATAAAGAAATAAGCAATATTCGAACTTAAGGGAACATCAACATACTAAATTTATTACTTAAGATCACAAGAAATAATAATTTCATTTAAGCATTTAACATAAGGTAAGATTGATATTTAAGCATTTAACATAAGGTTGAGTTTAACCTTTTTCTTGAAAGGGCCAACTAGACAAAATATATATGGACAACCACTTCACATACAGATTCTGATAATGGAATTGAAGTGCATACAAACAATCTCCTGCATAAAGACTCAAGACAAATTCTATTTTCTTGAAACATAAATCATAGAAGAACTGTTCAATTACATAACTTATCCACAACACAAATAGAAAAAAACACACACAGAAAGTATCCTTTTATTTATTTATATTTGAAAATGTGTTTCATCTTGTCTCTTAGATATGATATCCTAAATCTGAATTCTAAAAAAATCTACCTCTATCTTCCACTTTTTCCAATATATGATCCCCTTTTATATATACAAGGGAACTCACACGATTGGTTACATCTCTTGACTATAAAGAAATATGTTTGTTCACATGGAATTGATTAGTTATCCCAAATTAACCAACTACCTAAGGAACTAAATGACTAGTCAATTATAATACAAAAATGATTTGCTTTTTTTATTATATTCTCCTGAACCAACTTATCATGGAGAATATCTACTAGCACTTGTATCGAAATATATGCAAGGTAAAGTGGATAGGAAAATGAAAAATGTATAATATAATTATATAAATATATAATTTTATAATTGTAATTATATTTGACAATATTATAGATATTATATGATAATTTCAATATAATAGTTTTAATATTATAATAACAATAGTTTATTATAATATTATTTGTTTTCTATATAACTTTTAATAGCTTTATTTTTTTTATTTTTAATTTATAAGTACTAATATTAAATTTATGCATATCATATATGATAAAATTAGAGGATAAAATATTTTTTTAATATTTATATTATTAAAAATGATTGATTTTCTTTGTGAAAATAAATAAGTTGAAATAGTTCTAAAAATATTATAATTAATAGTATAGTCCTTATTGTATTTGCGTAATTGGTTGAACTGATTTGGTGTTATAGGACTCTTTTTTTCGGACAAATTTCATTACAAAATTTAATTAATTTGAAAACTTTTATCTAACTTTCAAACAAATCCTTTTATTGATCCAATAACCATAATATATAACTTTCATTGATCCAAACATCTTTAATTTTTCATTTCTTCTATATTTTGTTGGTTGAACTTAGCATACAAGCAATTTAGAATTATAAATGCCAGGAAGATAAAGAAATGGAAAACTTGACCTTCTTTATATTAGTGTTGGCTTTCTTTTCATTTTTATTCTTTTGGATAAAATTAATGATTCAAAATTAAATATAAAAATAATAAAAAATAAAAAGCTCAACATTAAGATTAAAAAAAAAAAATTAAATGTGCAAAAGTTTTCTCAAAAATAAAATAAAGTAAAATTATCTCAAAATCTATTAAAATTTTGCATTTTATAAACCAGTAGGAAATTAATAAAAAATAGAGGTCTAAATCAAATATATTCATTATTACAAAGTTTGTAAAATGCACAATATAAAAGTAAGCCCGACATACTTGAGAAGGATATAAACCTAATGTCCATTTTCTTCAATGCATCAAGTATTGCATTTATTTTGTTCATGAATTTGTTTGTCCTATTGAAATCAAACTTATTTATTTCAAATTTCTGAATTGAAGACATTTATGTAAATCTCATTCCAAATGTTTTTATAAATATCTAAATTAAGACCATCAAAATTTTCATGGGCACTAGGAAAGAGCCAAAAACACTGCTGTCATTTACCATGATTTCATACTGACCTCTGAGAATAATGGCTCCTTTTCTCATTCTCGTGACCGGAAATACTTCTGGGACTCAGAAAATTGTGTGAGACAATTTTCCGGTCAAGGGTTTCTCCCCAAG
Source organism: Thuja plicata (assembly GCA_018584345.1). Classification (NCBI taxonomy): domain Eukaryota; kingdom Viridiplantae; phylum Streptophyta; class Pinopsida; order Cupressales; family Cupressaceae; genus Thuja; species Thuja plicata. The sequence continues at coordinate 912,063 of MU226618.1, forward strand.
AGAAGCCTATCGGCTAACTAAGTATATGTTCAAAATTCCTAGGTCATTGTCATTTTCCAGAAGCATATGCATAAATGGTTAACCCTTTTGTTGATCTTTAATTATCTATTGAACAATTTAATACATACTGATGATTTTGTATTATGTTTACAAACATTGGCATGGCTTGCAACACTTCAACTGTGCATAAAGTTGTATATTATGAATCTGACATCTTGTGAGACCAATTTTGTATGCACTATGTAATCAGTGCATCAATAAGAAGCAATCACTCTGAGAAATCATGATTAACAGTGCAACACCTATATTCCACATTTCCTTCAGGGACTCTAACACACTGTTCACATTTTCTTGACTTTGATACAAATACTCAAACCCTGGAATCTGACAAAGCCCTCCATATGAAAGTTTAATTTTTGCATTGAATCTTTCAATGAACCCACACAAATATAATGGCATGCTCCTACTTTGGTTCCTTGCCTTCACAAATACACTTTGGTTGGTTGAAATTTCTGGACAAAATCTTTTACCTTGAAAGCACTTTGTGGGGGCATGGAATTATTCTTGTTTCCCTATTTGTGGAATCATCAAGGGCTCCATATTCGAGTAGAAATTCCTCCTCGCATGAAACAACTTGTTTCCTCTTATTGAAACCATCCTTATCTATTTGTTCAATTCCAAAAGCACCACTTGTGTCTCCAAAATTATGATTCAACAGCTGATTGCCCTGTTCATGCTCAAAAGAAACTATCTGGTGAAAGCTTTCCTTTCCCGAAACCCGTGTATCAGTCTCTCTTCGATACTGCACATCATCCCATCCATATATTTAAAATAGAAAGGTAATGTATACCTCTGACAACGCCTTCTCTCATTGAAACTTCATTTTACATACTAGGATTCGAAAGCAGCAGACCATGAGACGACATTTCTTATGAGACATTTTGTCAAGAAATTCACATATATCCTCTGCATACGTTGTCGAATAGCCATGATGCTTTATTTGTGCAAGAATTTCTAATCTATGATCATCATGTTCATACTTACAAAAATTTGATTTGGGTGCACCAAGGATTTGGTCAACAATAATTGGCGATTGTATATTTACACCCACCATTCGCATTTGTTTGATGGAATCTTTAATTTTTTTGTCAAAAACCGAAATCATGGCTTCCACAAAAACAAATTCTTCATGCACAATGTTAGTGATTTTATAGCTTCCATGTATGTCAGGTATGACATCTGCGATTACAACATCTAACATCTACCCCAAAGCCTTCACTTTGACATAAACGGTAGAACACTAGGATCAGTTGTTGAGTCCAACATTACAATGGATGCTCATTCTGTGTCTCAATTTGTATTTTGAGAGAGGGCAATGGTATAAACCATATTATATGAGTTTATACTTGCCAATTCACACCTGTCTGAGAGTTTTCATAATGAAACTCACAAGCAGGGTATTGGTAGAAAACATGGAGTTTAACCTAGTGCTTATGACTGGAATACTTGCAGGCCACTCTGTATCTCTCAAAGATCTTTCTCCTTCTCCTCAAACATGCCATTTTGAAGAGATCCCCATACATCTACATTTGTAAATTCGGACAATTCTCAAGTCTGCTTGCATCTTTCCTTTTTGATTAGGTTTATGTTTTTGAAGAAGTCCTTTTTGTTTTAATAGACATTATATTTTAATCGATAGGTTTTTCGCTGAAGAAAAGGAAGGGCTTCATCGATACTTTGATTTTGACAAAGTATCCTCAATAAAATTATATTTGGAACATCTTTCTCCAATATCGGACATGAAATTTGTAATTTTCTCTATCAAACGATCCACACTCTATTCATTTCCCATTTTTAATACTGTAGTAGTAGCTAGAGTGGCTATGCTCCAATTTTGATTCAAAATTAGATTCTCCATATCAATGTTGTAGTTTGTAACTGCTAACAGATGGGTCATCGCCGTTAGAATTAGAAGACAAAAATCTAACAGTTACATAAAACACAGATAAGTAGAACACAAAGATGCATATTTAACGTGGTTCACAATCCAATCTTGGGCGACATCAACCAAACATAGAGTCCAATATTATTATTCAGTAATTTCAACTGATTACAACCAGCGATCCCTTGCAGCTCAATACCCTTGCAAATGCTACAATACTTCTTCACTCTAAAATGACATAACCCTAACACCATATTTCTTATAGAAAAATCCTAACCCTAAAACTTGCTTGACAGGTCATTCTAGGGAAATGGTTGACGAGTCAACCCAAAAAATGCTTGACGAGTTAACCAAAATTTTTACCCCACGAATTACAGAAAAAGTGTACAATACTTGGAGACTGATTAGGCTCCACACTAAACAATCTCCCACTTGAAGACTGATCCTGTAGCAATACATAATACCCCTGTAGCTCCCACTGGAAAGAAACACCCTGGACTATGCTATTCTGTTTTATTGTTTTAGTCATGAAGACAAACCGAAGATGAAGAGGAGTTTAGCTTCTCCCTTGTCACTGCCTTTGTAAACATATCCGCTGGATTTTCATCTGTATGTATCTTTTACAACCTTAACCATCCATCATCCAATACTGTCTGAATGAAGTGATACCTCAACTATATGTGTTTTGTCTTTGAATGCTACAAAAATTTTTGCAAGATGAATGACACTCTGGCTATCTATAAAAAATAAATTGTTAATCAGTTTTTTGCCCAATTCTTCAATGAAGGATTGCAACCATATCATCTCCTTGCTTGCCTCTATTGAAACTACATACTCTACCTCTGTGGTGGATAAATCAACCACCTTTTGTAACCTGGAGATCCAACTCACTGCTGCCCCCCTGAAAGTAAAAACATATCTTGTTGTACTCCTGGTATCAATGTCTCTTGCCAAATCTGAGTCAACATAGCCTTGTAAATCAGTACTAGAGCCCCCAAAACATAAACATTTGTTGGATGTACCTTTCAAGTATCTGAGAATCCAATTTACCGTATTCCAATTCTCAACTCAAGGATGACTCATATACCTACTAACAACTCCTACTGCATATGCAATATCAAGTCTAGTGCATACCATGAGATACATTAAACTACCTACAACAGAAGAATACAGTACCTTGGACATTTTTTACTCCTCTTGTGTCTTTGGACACATCTCCCTAGTCAATTTCAAATGAATAGGCAAATGTGAGCTAACAACTTTTGCATTCTCCATAGAGAATCTCTACAACACTTTTACAACATAATCAGCCTGAGATAGAGTCAATTTTTTGTTCTGCCTATCTCTGCAAATTTTCATACCAAGGATTTTTTTCTACCCCCAAATCCTTCATAGAAAATGATTTTACTAACTGTTGTTTTAATGCTCTTATGTGATCCATGTTAGACCTAGCTACAAACATTTCATTAACATATAAACTTAAAATAATGTACCTATCATTATCCAACCTCTTAAATTAAACACAATGGTCAGAATTACTCTACTTGAAGTCATTCTCAACCATAAAACTATCAAATTTTAAATATCATTGTCGAGGTGTTTGTTTCAAGCCATATACTCTCCTTTAATTTGCACACTAACTTCTCCTTACCTATGACCTCAAATCCTTATGGTTGTTCCATATATATCCCCTCCTCCAAAACACCATGGAGATAGGCAGTTTTCACATGTAGTTGTTCCAAATGCAAATCTTCAACAACCACAATACTTAAAACACTACGAATAGAAGTCATTTTTACAATTGGAGAAAATATCTCATCAAAATCAATTCCCCTTTTATGTGCAAATCCATTTACAACTAACCTGGCTTTAAATATTTTCTTACCTCCATCATCCTCTTTCAGCCTATAAACTCATTTGTTCTGTAAAGCGTTTTTACCTATAGGCAACTTGCATAATTCCCAAGTTTGATTTTTCAACAAGGAGTCCATTTCTTCTGTCATCCCATCCTCCCACTGAACCTTGGTATCTAGCTGCATAACTTCATCATAACATTATGGTTCACCAACATTAGTCAATAAAATAGAATACAAAGAGGGAGAAAACAGGTCTTGTTATCCTTGAGGATCATCTAACATTCACTATAGTTTGTGGTATTTGTTGTTGTTGTTGTTGCAGATCATGAGGAACCACTGGAACATCATCTTTAGGAGTATCATCCAACACTACATAATCCTTTTCTTTCTTCTCATGTTGCCACAACTGATCTTTGTACAACACTTTCTCATTGAATATGACATCCCTGCTTCTCACAATTTGAAAGTGTAAAGTACTTGCCTCATAAGTCACCACAAACCAACAATTGCCACCTTGTTTAAAGTACGAACAATTGCAAATCAGAGAACAGGATTTGATGAGCTTAAAACAATTGCAAAAAAATAATAGCTGGTGTCAACTCTTGAGTGATCACCCAATTCAATTCTTTTATAGCAATTGTGGCTTCAAATATGACCATTTCTTCTTTGTGGCACAAGCATCCTTCCAAATAATCATAGAATGAAGAATTGTTTGTTTGTGAATTTATTTTTGATTCTTGTATAACCTGGGTCATTACTCGAATGCTTGGCAATATCTGGAGTAAATATTTTGTGTAGATCTTGTAGTCATAGTAATCCAAGAGATCAAATTTTGTTTCATCATGCAGTATACACTTCCTCATCTTTAAAAGTTGAGTGTAATAGAAGATTCAAGACAAAAAAATTTAATTGTATCAACAACAACTTTTAAAATATTCTGCCCATAATATTTTCAACAGAGAAACATAAATTTTGTGGAAATATTCGCTTGTATTATCATCTCACAAGCTTAATAAACTTCCTCTGGAATCATTTCATAAAATTGATTAAGTCCAACCTTCAAACCACAAGAATTTTGTAGGCATGTAGACATCTTGCTATAGAATGTACTGCAATCAATAGCTCTGAAAAATTCATTTTTGGATATAAGATATTATTTGACAAAGATGGCCTTAAATTGTTCTTATAAAACTTAACCAATAGAACTGAACAAGTTGCTTTTTTTTTTCTCCCCCGAAATCATTCCAAACTGATTGATAAAGTTCCACAATTTGGTAAGGGGGCACATTTCCATATGGAGAATCATATGAATAAATCCAATTGATGTGATATTTATCCAAATGAAAGATATAAATTTCCTAGGTAGGCCTGAACTTAACTTCGTTATTCTGCAAATAACAAATCCGCATAAGTTGCAATCAATATTGACCAAGAAAAAATATGAAATAAGCTCTTGGGGTCTTGGGAATTTTCACAGGTCTTCTTTACGAGTCAGGCAATTTCAAGGACAAATAATTTTGGTATGAGAGTTATCTAGATGAGAAATATCAATATTCAAAAAGAGGCCACCTTGATTAACTTTGCAATGTGCAGAAGTATTTTGAAAAATTGCAAATGGAATGATCTTGGAAAACTAGCAAATTACATCATGGGGATCTGCAAATTGGCACAAGATAACTTGGTAACACATAGAATTCATAGGAGTGATTAGTTCATCTTGAGGATCAATAGGTATCAAAATATCATGTCTCAAAGAGGACTACTTGAAATGGTTGTGATATTTAAAACTGAACAATATGTGCACACCCTAAAACTTGATACTTGACTGGTGCATCCAATTTGATTTTGGGAAGCTGAATGTGGGTGTACACACTTGTTTATGTGTAGAAAATATGATAGTATGGAGAAATAAACAATTGGGAATGGAATTTAGGAGGTCAAATTTGAGGGGTTTTCCATTCTATATAACTCTAAATTTTGCAAAAAATTAGATCTCCAACAATGACTCTGTCTAGGGACGTATGCCCCTTGTGGTAGAATCCAACTGTCTCTAGTAGAATCAAACTAGACACCATGTCCATTGGGAAATAAAGTCACTGCACCTTCTATTTCATAAAAATCAAACCAGACATTAATTGGTGACCCTTGGCTACCAAAATATGAAACCAATACTCGCCCCTGTCAAAAATACCATTTTCATCATGCTGGACCAAGATAAATATGAGACTATTTTTGAAATCTACCTGATAGAACATGTTGATATCTCTCCTTAATCCCTTGCAACTCTTATCTTCACTACTGAATGTATATTCAGATTTTTTGTGGCACCCTTTGTTATTCGTATCTTTGCTATTTACAAAAAGAGACATCTTATCCCTATTACTGTTGTGAGCACGAATTCTCAACATCTTTGTATCTAAATAGGCAACACTATTATGAAAATAAACTAATCCATAAGTATTCATTCCATCATATGTGTCTACATTTGTTTCCATGTTGGAAACACAATGAATGCCTTGAGCCGGATGATCAATATCTTGATTACGTAATTTCAGGCTCTGAAATTTATTATTAAAATCATCACCTCTTAGATTAGCAACATCCCAAGAAAAAAAATGCATTCCTGATTTAAAATGAGAATTTGATTTACTACATAGGACATTGTCCATGTCTGCACATAGAGGCATATCTGAATCTAGAGATCTGATGGCCCATGTATCCACATACGCAACTTCTTGAATTCATTCAAAATCACTTGCTTCTATATAATAAGTTTCAACATCACCGTCCTGTTCATTTAACTCTCCACATGTACATTGTTGTTGTCTATGACCATTGGCACCGTAGGCTGATTCATCATCCTCCTCATATGAAAATGATCCCTTTTCTCCATAAAATGGGTTTGAAATCACATGAAATCCATTTTCAAATACTTTAGAGAAGGGTGCAATATGATTTTCCTCTAGTGCTTCATTGTATAAGGGATTAGAAAAAAATTTGAAGTCATTTTCAGATGTACTTTCTTCTATATGCTGATCACAACATATACTTTTAACCTCTTCTTGAAAAATATACACCTGTTCTGTTCTTATTGAACTTTCCCTTTGCAAGTCATCATGATCAAAATTTATTTCTTTTTCATCCTCTTCGTTACTAGTACTTGATTCCACTTCATCAATTGTATCATGTGGCTTCCAGGAAAGGATGAATCATCATCATCCCCATGGCTGATATATTCCTTTTTCTCACTATATGAATCAAACAATTGGTACCATTCCAGGTTATCAGAGTCAACTCGTCCTAAAGCATCCCCATTTAGGCATTCCTCAATCATTGTTCTTTTTTCCACTGATACCGATTTTGGAGGTATTTGTGATCCTAGCCTGACGCAGTCAAGCTCAAAGGATCCAATAAAGGACTACCCATACTTGCAGCCAACAACAAGACAATAACGGAAACCAAACACAACAAAGATATAACAACTTATGTCAGCTTATATTCATATTCAGATTCAAATACATGCAACATGTCGGGTTGTAAGGCCTTCCCGGTTACGGCCAATTACAATGAAATCACACTAGATCTAACACTGAGATCTTCTGCAAGAATCAGGCCATGTACCTTCTGCCAAGCCATACAACTTCTCTACAAGCTTCAGCTCTACCTTCCGAACTAGTCCAGATCTATGACACACCACACAACAACCTAGTAGGAACTCCAAGATAGAATCTAAACTTGTGCTCACAAGCCACCAAACAATCTTCTTGCCTCGTAAGCCAACATGCTACTAGCTCTTCAAGCTTCCTTCCACTTATCCCAGATCTGCAGATCTTCACAAGAACTCTTCAAGCTCTTCTTCTCCTCTTTCTGTTCTCCCTTTAACACTCTACCCAACCCTCTTTATTTATACAATTCAGCCACAAGTCGGCTTACAAAAGAAATAAATCAAAAACACAAGTCAGCGTCAAGAACACAACGCACAACGTGTTCTTCATCAGTCGGCTTCAAACAACAACTAAATCCACCTAGGAGAAATATTTAGGTCCCCACAATCCCCAAAGAGAGATCCAACATAAATGCCACGACCCAAATTAAATGCACAATTCGGCCAGCAGGTCCAAATCACAAAACCCATCCGGGGAACAAACCATCGAACAATAGACACCCACTCGGTGAAACTACCGAGCAACAAAAACAAACACCGAAACCCATTGGTGAGACTGAGTCATCAATAGCACCTGAGTTAACAACACCCAACTCGGTGAACCCACTAAGCCAAACAGTCGCCGAGCCCAAGCAAACATCCATCGAGCCAACAACCACCGAGACCGAGCAACCAGCCACCGAACCAACAATAGTGACCGAGAAACCCTCAATCGAGTACTCCAACCTAGAACTCCATCCTTCAACCGAGTTCCAAAGTAACCAAAAATCTGACTTCAACAGATTTGCCAAGAACCTCAGATGCCCCTGCATCAGACACCCGAGGTAATAAAAGAAGTGTGTCCCACACTTAGACTTCAGAAGCAAATCAGAAATCCACCACCCTATCTTATCCATCAGTCTCGACATCCTCAAGGTTAAGAACAACAACTTCCACACCAACACATCCAACCAAACCAAGTCAGTCTGCAACTCTCCAACATCACCATCAACAACATTAACCTCATCAAAGCAGTCAAGCTTATCAACAAACAACAGATCAAGATGTTCACCATCTTCACTAGTCTTATCCATAACCTCATACCGATCAGAAAAATAATCAACATCAATGCCCTTAGACAAAGATAACTCTTCCTCCTTATTAGCAATCTCATCATCAACAACAAGATGCTCTGCAATTTCCATATCAGATCCATCCATCTAAGTATGAAAACCAACAACCTCTGCAACATCAACTTGCTCTCTCCTACTCTGAACAAGTCTTTGCATCGGCCAAACAAGAAAAATTTTCATCAGCAAAGCTATCAGATTCACAAGATCAACTCGGTAAGCAACAAATCTCCTTTTTAGCCACCTTGTGCACATCCTTTGCTGATGCAAGTAAGATCCATTCTCTTCCACCTCACAACAATGCCATAGGAACAACCACAAGTACAAAATCAAGATCGACAACCACCCCAACAAGATCAAACCACGCTCTGATACCACTTGACACAGTCAAGATCGGAGGATCCAATAAAGGACTGTCCAAACTTGCAGCCAACAACAAGAAAACAACGAAAACCAAACACAACAGAGATAGAACAACTTATATCAACTTATATTCATATTCAGATTCAATTACATGCAACATGCCAGGTTGTAAGGCCTTCCCGGTTACGACCAATTATAATGAAATCACACTAAGATCTAACATCGAGATCTTATGCAAGCATCAGGTCATGTACCTTCTGCCAAGACATACAACTTCTCTGCAAGCTTCAAATCCACTTTCCGAACTAGTCCAGATCTGTGACACACCACACAACAACTTGGTAGGAACTCCAAGATAGAATCTAAACTTGTGCTCGAAAGCCACCAAGCAATCTTCTTGTCTCCTAAGCCAACATGCTACTAGCTCTTCAAGCTTCCTTCCACTTATCCCAGATCCGTAGATCTTCACAAGAACTCTTCAAGCTCTTCTTCTCCTCTTTCTGTTCTCTCTTTAACACTCTACCCAACCCTCTTTATTTATACAATTTAGCCACAAGTCGGCTTACAAAAGAAATAAATAAAAAACACAAGTCAACATCAAGAATACAACGCCCAACGTGTTCATCAGTCGGCTTCAAACAATAATTAAATCCATCTAGGAGAATGAACCAATCCATGTTTAGGTCCCCATAATCCCCAAAGAGAGATCCAACATAAATGTTGTGACCCAAATTAAATGCACAAGTCAGCCAGCAGGTCCAAATCATAAAACCCATCCGGGGAAACAAACCACCGAACAACAGACACCCACTCGGTGAAACTACCGAGCAACAAAAAAAAACACTGAAACCCGTTGATGAGACCGAGTCGCCAACAACAACTAAGTTAATTAAACCCACCTTGGTGAACCCAATGAGCCAAACAGTCGCTGAGCCCAAGCAAACATCCACCGAGCCAACAACCATTGAGACCGAGCAACCAACCACCGAACCAACAATAGTGATCGAGTAACCCTCAACCAAGTACTCCAACTGAGAACTCCATCCTTCAACCGAGCTTCAAAGTAACCAAAAATCTGACTTCAACAGATTTGTCGAGAACCTCAGATGCCCCTACATCATAGCCTCTCCACCACATTCTTCAATTTGCTAATAATTTCATCAATTATCATGTGGTCAAGACTGTATGAAGTGTGCTCGTAGTGTGGTGGATTGACATTTGACGTTTTATCTTCAATGATTCCATAGAATTCATTTAGAAACCATCATTCCAGTTCTTCCCATGATGATATACTCTTTGAGGGCAACATACCAAAAATTAGTTTCGCACAATCTACTAGCGATCTCACAAATAGTCTCATGATTACATCTTCTGTATCAATTTGAAAATCTTCTATGAATATGTAGAATGCTTTCAAATGTCTAATCGCCGATTCTATTTCATCTCCACAAAATTTCGGTACAAGTTTTTTAAGCTCCACAGGAAAATACTTCAGACCTCCAGGAATGTAGTTGAAGTTTAGTGGATAATATGCTTCAATAATACACAGTCAGCTCTGGGGGCTTGGTTGTGGTTTCCATTGTGGATATGTATGGTACATCCCAAAATATGGAACTTCATAAGGATCTATATAATGACACATGCTGAATGTCTGAATTTGTTGCAACCACTTCATATTTTCTTTAGGTTCCTTTTCAACAGAGTCTCCATCTCTTCATAAGAGGAATAAAATTTTATTTTCTTCTTCTAGGTATTCTCCTTCAACAGAGTCACTTCTCAATGCTGCAACAAACTCATGATTCTCTAAACTCGCCCAATGATAACCAGAGATTCTGAAAAATCTCCCCAGCAGAGTCACCATTCTGTTGGTGCCCAAATCAATAAATTGGAAAGCTCTCAAAGGATGTCAAGCTTTGTCTTCAAGCCCTCCAAGTGTTTTGGCCAACTAACGAGTTTTATCCTTTAGGGGATTAAACTACTGCACTTTAGGCTCTGCAAAACCAAGGTGGGTAGGCCTATAATTTAACTGCTTTCCAATTTGAAGCTTTTTATAACAGATTTATTTATCTTCCAATGATATTTGTATATGCTATCTCAAAAGGGCATGTAGTTTCAAAATGTGCAAATGGTTTTATCTTCACTAAGTACTTTAATTGCTGCTACCTACTACTATCTTACTAATTTTAACTTCCTTTTCTACTCTTCTACTATCTGATTTCCTCTATGTATTTTGCTGCTACTGCTTGATACTCTATGGTTCTTCTACTTCTGCTTCTATTATACTTCCATAACTGATTGCTGATATTAATTTGTCTTCCTACTAACAATATTTATCTTCCTGATTTTGATTTTGTTGATTATAATGGATGACTACTGCCTTCTTCCTATTGGGCTGCAGAGTCGCTCTTCTCCTCGACCTTCATGTATAACCCCTAGGAGAAATTTTTTAAGACCACCACTTTGATGAACCTGTCAACTAATCTGACCTTCAATGCCTTCAACTATTAAGTGACACCTCAATTATTCTAATTGAGTTTAACCTTTTATTGAAAGGGCCAACTAGACAAAATATGTATGGACAACCACTTCGCATTCAAATTCTAATAATCTAATTGAAATGCATACAAATAATCTCCTACACAAAGACTCGAAACACCTTCTATTTTCTTGAAACATAAATCATAGAGGAACTATTTGATTAGATAACTTATCCCCAACAGAAATGAAAAAAAAAATCAAATGAGAAAAAAGATCACTGAAAGTATCCTTTTATTTATTCATATTTGCAAATGTGTTACATTTTGTCTCTTGGATCTAATATCCTAAATATGAACTCTAAAAAATTCTACCTTTATCTTCCACTTTTTCCAATCTATGATCCCCTATTATAGATACAAGGGAACTCACACGATTGGTTACATCTCTTGACTATAAAGCAATATGTTTGTTCACAGGGAATTGCTTGTTATCCCAAATTAACCAACCACCTACAGGAACTAAACGACTAGTCAATTATAATACCAAAATGATTTGCTTTGTTTATTACATTCTCATGAACCAACCTCTCATCTTTTGCCCAGTAAATGTATCTCCATTGAGAATATCTACTAAGTATATCTTCAAAATTCCTAGGTCATTGTCATTTTGCAGAAGCATATGCATAGATGGTTAACCATTTTGTTGATCTTTAATTATCTATTGAACAATCTGATACATCCTTTGTGATTCTGTATTATGCTTACAAACATTGGCATGGCTTTCAACACTTCAACTGTGCATAAAGTGTTCTATTATGAATCTAAAATCTTGCGAGACCAATTCTGTATGCACTCTGTAATCGGTGCATCAGTAAGAAGCAATCACTCTGAGAAATCATGATTAACAGTCCAACACCTATATTCCACATTTTCTTCAGCCACTCTGACACACTGTTCACATTTTCTTGACTTTGATACAATTTCTCGAACCTTGGTATCTGACAAAGCCCTCCATATGAAAGTTTAATTCCTCCTCATGTGATACAACTTGTTCCCTCTTATTAGAATCACCCTTATCTATTTGTTAAATTCCAAAAGCAACACTTGTGTTTCCAGAATAATGATTCAACAAATGCTTGCCCTGTTCATGCTCAGAAGAAACTGTATGCTGAAATCTTTCCTTTCCCGAAACCCGTGTATCAGTCTCTCTTTGATCCTGCACATCATACCCTCCATATATTTAAAATATAATGGTAATGTACACCTCTGACAACACTTTCTCTCATTGAAACTTCATTTTACATACTAGGTTTCCCAAGCAACAGACCATGAGAGACCATGAGATGACATTTCTTATGAGACATTTTGTCAAACATTTCACAGACATCCTCTGCATACATTGTTGAACGTCCATGGTGATTTATCCCTGCAAGCATTACTAATCTATGATCATCGTGTTCATACTTACCTAGAAAACTTCCATTTGAGTGCGCCAGGGATGTGGGCAACAACAATTATCGATTGTATATTTACACCCACCAATCACATATTTTTGATGGACTATTTAATTTTTTGTCAAAAACCGAAATCATGGCTTCCACGAAACCAAATCCTTTTTGCACAATGTTAGTGATTTTACAGCTTGCATGCATATCGGGCATGGTATCTGCGATTACAACATCTGACTGCCTTTTCGATAAAACCATTTCCGCGTATCTGCAATGAATGCAATCAATGGAACCCCATTTCTTTGAGCAATATTGACAAAGAGTTTACAATATTTAAATCCCCCCAGCGTTTCACTGAATGCTCATTCTGTGTCTCAGTTTGTATTTTGAGAGAGGGAAATGTTATAAACCATAGTATACAGCTTTATACTTGCGAATTCACACCTGTCTGACAGTTTTCATAACGACATGGAGTTTAACCTGGTGCTTTGGATAGGAATACTTCCAGTCCACTCTGTATCTCTCATAGATCTTTCTCCTTCTCCTCAAACGTGCCATTTTGAAGAGATCCCCCATACGTCTACATTTGTAATTTCAGACATTTCTCAAGTCTTCTTGCATCTTTCCCTTTCGATTAGCCCGTTTGTTTCATGGAATTTGTGCATGCTGGAATTGTCAATTCTGGAATTCTGCTATTCTCACAACGAATTCTAGAATATGGGCTTGTCCTATTTGGTTCATCTGGAAGATGACTGAGAAGATGCAGATTCTGCGCTTGGTTCCACAAAACTGGAATTGGAATTGGAATTTTGTTTTTGCACACACACACACACACACACACACACACACACACACACACACACACACACACACACACACACGTATATATACACACATACATACATATACACACATGTGTGTATATACACACACATGTGTATATACACACACACATATACATATACACGTGTGTATATATACACACATACACACACATGTATATACAGACATGTGTGTATATATAGACATCTGTACACACACACATACATATATATATACACGTGTATATATACACATACACATTTGTATATATATATACACATACATGTATGTATATACACATGTATACACACACACGTGTATATATATACACATACACGCATGTGTGTGTATACACACATACATATACACATATTTGTATATATATATATACACACACACACATGTATATATACACATGTGTGTATATACATGTGTATATATATACATGTGTGTATATACACATGAGTGTATATACATACATGTATATATACTATATATACACGTGTATGTATACACTCGTATATATATATATACACACGTGTATATATACACACATCCTTATAGCAATATAATATACATTATTGACACAAAAATGAGAATGCATTTTCCTTTCCAAAATAATACTGTCAATTCCAATTCCACTTTTCAATTCTAACTCCATGTCTCAAGGGGGAATTGTGGAATGCTCAAAATCACCTAAAATTAGAATTCGCATTACCCTATTCCAATTTTTAATTTTGGAACCAAACAGGGAATTGAACATTTTGGGAATTCAAAAATGCCAATTCCTCGTCAATTCCGCGAAACAAACGGGCCTGTTTATGTTTTTTAAGAAGTCCTTTTTGTTTTAATAGACATCATATTTTAATCAATAGGTATTTCATTGAAGAGAAGGAAGGGCTTCATCGACACTTTGATTTTGACATAGCATCCTCAATAAAATTCTCACATGAAATTTGTAATTTGCTCCATCAAACGATCCACACTCGATTTATTTCCTATTTTTAATAGTGTAGTAATACCCAGAGCGGCTATGCTTCAATTTTGATTCGAAATTAGATTGTCCATATCAATGTTGCAGTTTGTCGGCTGCCAACGAAAGTGTCATTGCCACCTTGTTTAAAGTATGAACAATTGCAAACTGCAGAACTGGCTTTGATGAGCTTAAAATAATTGCAAAACAATAATAGGTAGTGTCAAATCTCGACTGATCACCCCATTCGATTCTGTTATAGCTATTGTGGCTTCAAATATGACCATTTATGTTTTATGGCTCAAGCATCCTTCCAAATAATCATAGAATAGACGATCGCCTGTTTGTGAATTTACATTTGATTCTCGTATAACCTGGATCATTACTCCAACGCTTGACAATATATGGAGTGATCTGAAGTAAGTATTTTGTGCAGATCCTGTAGTCATAGCAATTCATGAGATCAAATTTTGTTTCATCATGCACTATACACTTCCTCATCTTTATAAGTCGAGTGTAACAGAAGTTACAAGACAAAACTTTATAATTGCATCAGCAACAACTTTTAAAATATTTTGCCCATAATCTTTTCACTAGAGAGATATAAATTTTGTGAAAATATTCGCTTGTATTATCATCTCGCAAGCTTAATAAACTTCCTTTGGAATCATTTCAGAAAACTGATTAAGTCCAAACTTCAAACCACATAAAATTTTGTAGGCATGTAGACATCTTGCCATAGAATGTACTGCAACCAGTAGCTCTGAAAATTTCATTTTTGGATATAAGATATTATTTGACATACATGGCCTTAAATTGTTCTTAGAAAACTTAACCAATAGAACTGAATAAGTTGCTTTTGCTTTATGTCCCGAAATCATTCCAAATTGATTGATAAAGTTCCACAATTTGGTAAAGGGGTACATTTCCATATGGAGAATCATATGCATAAATCCTATTGATGTGATATTTATCCAAATAAAATATATAAATTTCCAAAGTGGGCATGTGCTTAACTTCGTTATTCTGCAAATAACAAATCTACATAAGTTGTAATCAATTTTGGCCAAGAAAAAATATAAAATAAGCTCTTGGGGTCTTGGGAATTTTCATAGGGCTTCTTTACGATTCAGACAATTTCAAGGACCAGTCATTTTGGTATGAGAGTTTTTGATTAAGTAAAACCGGTTTTAAAGGGTGCCTGAAACCCGATACAAAGCTTAAGATATAGCAATAGGTCCTTACATAAAAAACAACGGGAACAAAGACAGAAACAGGCCACAGCCAGGGCCACAGAAAAAGTGAACAAGAAACCCATCAACACTGCAAGAAAAAATAAGGCATGGAAGTCTAGCAGCCCAGATGCATCCCGAAAGAGGAACAACCAACAAAGAACCAGTAGCCAACACCCAAAGCCACAAGAAGGGTCATTTCTTCCCCTTTTGGGATCGAAGGGCCATAACAAACGTGGGCGAATTTTTAGATTTTTTCCTTTTCACAGCAGTCCACCCAACATTCACCACGTTGGCCAAACCTTGCAAATCGGGGTTCGAAACTCCCAGATCCGGAGAGCTAGGAGAAGGTACCATAGAAGGGCTAGGTACAACCAACATGACAGGTACAACAAGAGAGCCTGTAGCCACCAGGCCATAAGAAAACAACGGAGCGTTGCCAGCAAGAGAAGCAACAACGTCACCTCTATCAGAGACCCAAACACAAGTCTCGATACAAAGAGTCACCACAGGGAAAAAGACAGTAGAAGTAGATGGAGGAGAGGCCTCACCCGGGAAAGAGACCTCACCAGACACACGAGGCTCCTTTTCCTTAGCAACCTCCAGAGCAGAAGAAACCAGCTGAGAAAAGCTTCAGACAGACGAAGCCTTCCCAACAGTGTAATGTTGAGAAGAAGCCCCCTTCCACCAAGAAGCAGATTTTTTTTTAATCTTCTCCAAGCCACACTGATCAGCCAAATGACTAGTTTTGAAATATCTCCTGCACCTGAAGGGGAGCCCTTCATGATTTAGGCATTGGATTCGGGCACCTTTAGAGTGCTGCAGCATAGTCTTTTCTGGAAGACCCTTAGAAATGTCCAGGTCCACCAAAATCCGGGCATAAGTTGAATGAAGAATATCAGAAGAGTCCTCATCAACCATCAGAAAGTCCCCAAGAGCCTCACCCACGGCCTCTAACAGGGAATCCACCCAAAGATGAAGGGGGAGGTAGGGAAGCCAGATCCAAATGGGAACCTTGGAGAAAGTCTTAGAAGAGGGATCAAAATTAGGATGCCAAGGCTTCACCATAAGCATAAACCGAGCATCCCAACTTAAAAAATGATCACATAAACTTTTTTTCCTATCAGCACCATTTTCAAACTTTTCTATGAAAAAACCCCGAGCCATAAGAAAAATGTGAACAGTACCAGAAATACTAGGTTCCCAATGTCGAGAAATCCAGGAGTGAAGGGCAGGAAGACTCGGCCAGAAGCCCTTGAACTTGCAGATAAGGCCATGGACCGAGAAATCAGAGGATGCCTCATCAATATCCTTCACAACCTCATCCTCTAGAGGGATAATGATAGGGTTAGAAACCAAAAAAGGAACTGAATCCTTATTCCCCCTCGGATTCGAAGTGCCAGGACCCCGAGCCGCCAAGGAACCAGGGGCCGGAGGAGCCGAAGAGCCAGGAACCCTAGCCTTCGGCAAGGGAGCCTTATTTTGGTATGAGAGTTATCTAGATGAGAAATATCCATATTCTAAAAGAGGCCACCTTGATTAACTTTGCAATGTGCACGAAATATTTTAAAAAATTGCAAATGGAATGATCTTGGAAAATTAGCAAATTACAACATGGGGATTTTCAAATTGGCACATGATAACTTGGTAACACATAGAATTCATAGGAGAGATTAGTTCATCCTGAGGATCAACATGTATCAAAATATGACGTCTCAAAGAGGACTACTTGAAATGGTTGTGATATTCAAAATTAAAATATATGTGCACACCCTAAAACATGATACTTGACTGGTGCATCCAATTTGATTTTGGAAAGCTTAATGTGGGTGTACTCACTTGTTTGTATGTAGAAAATATAATAGTATAGAGAAATAAACAATTGAGAATGGAATTTAGGAGGTCAAATTTAGGGATTTTCCATTCTATGGAACTCTAAATTTTGCAAAAATTTAGGGCTCCAACATGTCGAATGTGATGACTCATCATATTTGTCTACATAGGCAACTCATGCATTACCCTCTATTTGGTTTTTCCTCCTTCGATGTTGGAGACACTCAAAGGCCTAATTTCTTTCTTCTCCATACTATAAATAGGTTCCACAAAATCTTCCTCTTCCTCATCTCTATCCTCTTCCCCTTCTTTGATTTTCACTTTTTTATTTTTTATTTTTTATTTTTTATCATAGGGATATTAGGCATTATCTCCTCTTTGATTTTGACCATTTCTAGATTCTTCATTCTTCTTTTGTTCTTCATTTCATCCTCCATAATATTGTACACTAGTCTTTCCACCTTTATCCCTTCCTCTTTGCATGATCTCAAGTCTTTTGCTCAACTTCTCTTCCACCTTCAAGGAAAATGGTAATCATCTTCAATAGTAGACATTATCAACAAAATCAACTCCTCTTGGATAGTAGGCTTCAACCCATTTATGTAACAAGAAACCTTCTCCTTGTAGGACTTATAGTGAACTATTCTAATTAGGACTTATTAAAACTCCTATGTATACTCCTTGACTAATTTTCTAGCTCACTTCAACCCTTGCATTTTTAGAAGATGAAGATCATAGTCCACGAGAATGAACTATCTCATCAACTTATCTACTATCTGGTCCCATATTGTTATTTTATCTTTTCTTCTTTTGGTCCCATCTTGTTATTTTATCTTTTTTTTTTCTTTTTGTTGTTGTCATCGTCGTCTTCGTCGTCGTTGTTGTTGTTGTTATTGTTGTTGTTCTTCTTCTTCTTAGATATACTTTCCTATGTAATTCTTCTTGTAGTTCATGTACTTGTCATTTAAAGACTCTAAATTCTTTTTTAGAATAACATTTCTTTCACTGACATTTCTTCCACCACATCTACCTTGCATCACTAATGGAGACATTTTATCCACTCTCTTAGAGACCCACAACCACAATCTTAGTGCAAACATCCTCACATTCGGTGATCTATTCACACACTTAGAAATTTATGATTTGATATTTTTTGATGAAGGGTACTCCCCTTAAAAAATCAAACACACAACAAAAATAGATAAATAGATTCTAAAAATGTAAGAAAGGGACACTTTCTCATTACAATAATCTAGGCTACAACCGCCTGGGCTTTCTCATTTTAATAATATGCAGTCTGAGCCACAATTTGCACTACTGGAATTCTCTTCAAAAATACCCCGTTTGCCTTCTTTATCCGAAATGTTTTACTGTCCTAGAATATTCTAAAAAGTGTACCTCCCATTTGGGTGCCATAAATTTGATTGTCTATTTTCTCGCTCAAGAAGCTATTTTGGAAATTTTGTGGATTTTGGTTGTACAACTTCTCAAGGTCATAAATTTTAATCAAACCATTAGATTTTAAACTATATTATATTGTTAGAAATCTCTCAAAAGGAAGGGTGCCCGCAAAATGTGACCCTTAGACAACCTTATGAATTTTCACCAATTTTGGGCCCTTTTGGAGCTTATAAATGCCTCAAATTTGACTTTGAGAATTTTTAAAAAGATTTTGAAAATTGAAAATATTAGTATTTGTATATAAGGAAATGGTGAGCAATGTGAATGAGTAGATTAATTCACCTTTTCATCACAATATACATTCAGAAGGAGAATGCCCCCATTAGGCTCAAGGGGTGACTCAAGTGCTAAATGGGGATATTGATCCATCTCTTAAAATCTAATGATGAAAATAGAAGAATTGATATTGATTAAATTGAGCAAGTTGCTAAAAAACTGAGTAAAACAAACTGATATGGGTAGATAGTGAGTAAAAAAGTTCAGAAACAAAAACCAGAGCACAAAACTGACCTGTATGTGAAATTTGAGTATAAAATGCCAGGGACAGGCTGAAACTCATCCTGTACTTGGGGATAGGTGACCAATGGTGTCCTCTACCTTGGAACTTTGACTAAAACTTTATGGGCCTTTTTGACTGTCTCCGATCTTCTTGATTACGATTTGGTGGCTATAAAAACTATTCCCACACACAAAAAAATTAGGAAGAAGGTTGGAGAAAGGGGTTTTCCTCAATCAAACCCCTATTTAGGAATCAACCTTGAAATGAAATGAAATAAAGGAAAGAGTGTTGTCATGTAACAGAGGCTAGATCTAGTAAATGAAGTATAACATACCTTTATAATGCAAATGCTTCTTTGAATATGATCAAATATGTTGATGCAATAACTTTGAATAAACACAAAAACCCAAAAGGAAATCATGAAAGACAAAAGATTCATGGAATGGATGTTGCAGTTCACCACAATTATTGATTGGGAAAAGAGAGAAGAAACTTGAATATATGATGGATGAATGTGGATAGCTTTCCTTGATAGAAAAATATTTTGCTTGGCCTTCAATGGAGAAAAAATCTAGATCTATAGGAGGAAACACATTGATTTTCTTGGAAGAAGGATGCTATAAGAAACTTGAATGCTTGAATTTGATAACTTGACGACTCTTGAACTTGTCTTCTTTCTCTTGATAGTTGGATCACGATAATGGAATGCTAATAGTAGAGTATGGATGCACTTGATGATAGATCATGAATGACAAAATTAAGAGAGACATGGGTTTATATACTCCTTGCATCATTTCGGGGAGTTAAAATCAAGCAGGCCGACCATAGATCCAAATTTCCCCCCCAAAATCATGGCATATACTCTTGGGCCAAATTTGGGACAAATTCCCTGGGGATAGGTCATAAATGACATTTTGTACTTAGTAAAATGAGCCATGATTTGAATGGGGTTCCAGTTGTTAGCAATAATAGTCCACCAACACAACTAAGAGGGGGGGTGAATCAATTGTGAGCCAAGTAATTAAAATTTAAACTTTATAAACTAATTACTCAATGAAAATCCGAACACATCAAATACAACACCATAACACAAGAAATTTTTTTCAAGTAAACCCTGTTAAGGGGAAAAACCCGGTGGGAATTAGCACCCACAAATAATGTACTAAAAGTATAGTATCCCTGTTAGAATATTTGGCCCTGTTAGGAGCCGATTATTATATATAGTACACAATCCCTATTAAAGGAAAAACCCTATTAGTAGTCAAGAGAAACAAGAGGCTCACTTCCTAGGTACATTTCCCAAATGTGAAGGTTAAATCCACCTTCTACACTCACTGTCCAAAATACAAAGAGAGAGATATACAATAACCAGTGAACTATCTGATAGCAACTTGCTTTGCTTAAACAGTTTCACTAAATTTAATCACAATCACTATCTCTTCTCTAAATCCAACAGACTTCACAATTACAAGCTCGTAGCTTCCACATTACACATCTATATTACCTCACCAAGAAACAACTCTCCTTTATAAAATTTTACAAAAAGAAAACGGGTCATCCATATAGGACTGCCCCAATGCACAAACAATTGCATAGACCTTTGCTAAGATACACATGGTACCTTGAACAAGTAAATATCAATTACAAATAATCAATTATACTCCAAGGTTTGTAATCCACGCTCACCATACCCTAAACACGTTACTCTACTGTAGTCAGCCACAAATAGATCTTCACAAGATCACATGCTTCAACTGACGTCACCAAGAGCTCAATAAACCAATAATCACAAACAAAATTCTCCAACATGTCTTCTACCACACCTCAAGCTCTCATATCATAACTCATGCACACATCCAATTTATCTCCAAAACACAAAGACCAAATCCGTCATAATCCTCTATCCAAGTTCTGTAACAATTCTCTACCAAAACAACTATAACACATGCCAACAGTAATATCAAGCCAAGAGACCTTATATATAAGATCTATGCTCTTCCTTGTACACATCTCCATGCTCGCATGCTCTGAAATCCCGTATAGTGTCTGTACACTTTTTGTCAGTCTTCCATGTACCAGTGAAAACTAGTCTATCTGAGACTTCAACTGAAACATATGTTGACATCAATGACAAAACATGAATCTCAACACCTCTAAGAGAACCAATCCCAACACTAGTAGTATAGGGTAGATGCGGGATTTCCAAGTACAATTTAATTTGAGATCGAGAGAGGGTCATGAAGGCCACAAATATAGATATAGGGCCTAGGTGATGGAATGAATTATGAGATTGGAGGAAAAAAATGAGCACACTTAGAAGGAAGAGACAACCTCAATTTTGAACAAGATTGAAAGGAATGTAGGACCCATATTTGGATTTAGGTGCCCATTAAGTGCCATATGAGGTTCCTACCATAGGAAAAAACTACAGTGGGCACAAAACAATCCTCAAATTATACACAAGCTAGGTGCTTACAATTTAGGAATATACAGTATCTCACAAATGCCAAATGATATTGAAGTGATTTCTTCACCATTTGTGTTATGTAACATGCATTTATGTTACTGTATACATAGTTTTGTTGCATTAGGCACATTTGATAGTTTGCATAATTTATTATGCACATGCTCAAATAATATTCTCATACATATACACATACATATTTGAGCACATGTTTGCACATGCTTTCTTATCTTATGTTTACTTAGTTGATCTTTTTCTAAGCCTAATTTAACTTATTTTAGACTAGTTGGGATCTAGTTTCTTTTTTAACTCTAGTTTACATATCATGCACCTTTAGTTTCCATATCATGCACTAGTTTGAATACCTTTTCTTTGAAAGAATTTTCTCTTTATTTAGAGACACACTTTTCTATAAAAAAATTTACATTGTATTCATTGTAATTCATCTTGTAATCTTTGCTTTTTGAGAAATGTAGTAATTATTTTCTTGTTGGTCTCCTTGTGGAAGGTGTTCTTATTTTTTTGTTTGATCTTGGAGGTGCTTGCGTTGAAAATTTCAACATGGTACCAAAGCACCATAACTTCAACATGGCATCAAAGCATGAACTCATAAAACGCATTCTCAAGTTTTGAGGTTTTTTTCTCAAGAACATTGCGGAGTCTCCAAATTTTCCTTCTTGTGCGGGTTTGGATTTGGGCATTTTTTGTACATTGGGCTCAAACATGTTGCATTTTGATAAGAATGAGTAATTGGTTGAGTTATTGATGTTTTCATTTGTGTCAACATATTTTTGTTTTCATTAGTGATTGGTTGGTGTAGATATTATTGAGTTTCCTGTGTAGTAGTGCTGATAAATATGCTCTTCATTTCTTCTATGTTGTAAATCTATTGACATGGTTTGGATAAGTTGTTAAATAGTGTTTGAAGGTATTAGATTCATTTTTTTGTGCTTTGGATTGTAGTTAAAAAGGTTTTGTGTTTATCCGAGTGTAATAGTGTTTGATAAAGTTTCCTGTGTGAAATGCATACTCCACATTTCTCCGCATATTAGATTCTAGTGCAGAGGATTTGGAATTGTGATTATAATTTTTTTTAATCTTTGTGAAATTTAGTTGGCATGAGTTTTTGAGTTTTGGAACCATGGTTGCAAAGTTTGATGGTGTTTACTGTAGGTTAGCCTGATCTTGGGTGTTTACACTTTAATAATATGCTTTGGTGAGTAATAAATAAAGAGTAATGTGTATGATGTTTATTTTGGTCCTAGTTAAGACATGTTTTGGTCCATTTTTCATTCCTTTCCATTGTGAGAATGTTTAAGTTCCAACCTAATTTTAATTATGTTCAGTTGAGATGCTTAGCTAACCTTTGACACTTTTTTCTAGTATGAGGATGGTATAAGTAAAGGATAAATGATTGAGGGAGAGAGTGAGGAATGTACACATACTTGTGTGAATGTTGTGAAAGTCTGCGCATATATGATGAGGATGTGTGGAAGATAATCTACCTCCTTGTATGTATGGTTTTAAGTTGGTTTGAAGTGGTATTGTGTAGTGTGGACTTTCATGCGTTAGCTATCAAAAGTAGTGAGCTGTAGGTATCTACAGATATTTTGGTTAAGTTTCTAAAGTACATCAGTGGTGGATATTTTCTCTTTTATTCTTATTCATCTAAGTAATGAGTCCTCCAATAGTGATCCTTCTTCCAGGCAGTGAACCCTCTAACAATGAGTCTTTTTGCAGTGAAAATTCTATGTAAAAATCACCTTAACTAGTGTCACCCTAATACGTGTTTATATATTTGAGAATTAATCTTCTCCATGGTTTTTCCCTAAAGAGGGTGTTCCACATAAATTTGGTGGTTCCTTGTACATGGTTGTTATTATTTTTCACATGTTCCTTTCATGCTTATATCATTCCATGATTCAAGACTAAGATAAGTTTTTGTGGATCTAATTAAAGGAAAGATTTATAAGTTTTATTGGCATTTGGTTCACCCCCACCCTCTTAGTTTTCTTGTGAATTTAATAATTGGTATCAAAACTTTGGTTCCTTGGAGAAGAGCTTAACTACTTAAAGATATCCTAATGGTGCACAAATTGACTATTCCTATGTTTGATGGATCTGACTATGCATTCTAGAAGGTAAAGATGCAAAGATATTTGATCTCTCTTGGTTATGAATGTTGAAAGGTATTTGAGAAATAATATGTTAAAAAAAACAACCAGATTGAATACTCCCGATGAGATCAAGGATTATGAGCTCTTTCTAAATTTGAGCTAACAAAAGTTATATCTAGAGAATTTTCTCATTGTGTTTGGAATGAGTTAGAGAATACTTATGAAGGAGATGATATGGTCAAGAAAGATAAGTTGAAAAATGCTAAATAAAAGTATGAGTGATTGTAGATGGAAGAGTATTATAATATAAAAAGTTACCTACAAAAGGTAGATGATGTTGTAAAAGAGACCAGAGGTCTTGGCAGCAAACTAAATGAAGATGAAGTTGTGAAAAATGTACTTAGAACTCTTAATAAACCTTATAGTTCCAATGTTTTTCTATTGAAGAATCACATAATTTGAATAAGTATACCAGAGAATAGATGTATGGCTTCTTGCTTGCTTTTGAGATGAGGGAATTTGGTACTACTAGTGCGAGGACAAAAACTACATTTAATGTCGCTATTTCAGTAAAAGATGAGGAATTTGACGAGGAAGACTTTGATGAGATTGAGGGAAAATTTGTGAGGAAGATGAAGAAGGGAACCATAAAATACAAAGGTAAGTTACCCTTTAAATGTTTTAGTTGGGGTAAGATATGTCATTATGCTTCTATATGTCCTAACAAAATCATGTATAGTCAAAATAAAGAAAGGAAAGGTAAATAAGAAGAATTATTATGTCAGAAAAGATGCTAGTATTTTTTTTATAATAAATATAATTATGTAGAAGATGATGAATTCTTGTTCTCTACGATAAAGGAAGAGTCTTTCTCTTCTAACCTTGGTGAAATGTTGAAAGGAAAATCTCTGAAAGATGATGCTAAAGTTTAAGATACCATGGTATCTACTTTTCATGCTAGAAGAGATAGAGATGATTGGATTATTGACAAAAAGATATTCAAATCATATGACTGGTGACAAGAGTAAGTTTGTAAAGATGAAGAAATATGATGGAGGTGTTGTTAAGTTTGGAAATGATCAAACTGCTAAGATAGTTGTAATAGGCACAATTAGTTTTGATGGAAAGCATAATACTGAAAATGTTTATTATGTTAAAGGCTTAAATCATAATCTTTTGAGTGTTTGTCAAATGTGTGGAAATGGATATAATCTTGTTTTTAGGATGATGGTCGTGAGATTATTAAGATATATAGAATTGTGATTGCTGTTGGAAATAAGACAGATGAGAATGTTTATCAGTTGAATACTGCTAGTGGATACCGTTTGATGACTAAGATCAATGAGAGTTGGTTATGGTACCAGAGGATGTGCTACATTTATTTTAATAATCCAGTGAGGATAAGTTCAGTTCAAGTTGTGAGAGATTTTCTAAATCTTACAAAGTTTTCTAATATTTTTCAAAAAAAGTGTCAAGTTGGAAAACATAGAAGGTCTTTTAAGGTTAAAGAACAATCTTCTACCAGACTATTGGAATTGGCGCACATTGATCTTTGTGGTCAAACTAGAATAGGAAATAAACAAGGTGATATGTATATTATTCTTTTAATTGATGATTATTCTAGAATGAATTGGGCTACTTTCTTAAAAGAAAAATTAGAAGCTCTATAAAAGTTTAAGATATTCAAAGCTATGGTTGAGAATGAGATAAACAAAAGAATCAAATGCTTAAGTTTTGACATAGGACAATTTACTTGTAACAAGTTTAATGAATTTTTTAATGATCATGGGATAAAGAGACACTTGTTTTCTTCTTGAAAACCACAAAAAAATGATATAGTTGAGAGAAAGAATAGAAAAATTCAAGAATCTTATTGAAGAATGATGAATGAAGGAAATCTACTAGAAATCTACTAGAGATAGGTAATACATATTGAGTATACACACTTATTAGAGTAAAAACTAGTAGAAAATTTCGAAAGACATCTTATGTGCTATAACATGAAAGGAATCCTATGAAATATTTAAGAGTGTTTGGAAGTAAGTGTTATATTAGAAGAGATGAAGAAAACTTGGGAGAGTTTGACACAAAAGATAATGAAATAATATTCCTGGGGTATTGTACTAAAATAAAATCTTACAAATTTTACAACAAGAGACTAAGAAGGGTAGTTGAAATAAAAAATGTGAAGGTTTATGAATAAATTCCAAAAAATACAGAACTAGAAGTTGGATATGAATCAAATGAGTCAAATAGAAAAGAGGAAGAAGATAAGGTTGACAAAATAGAAGTGTAGAATGACATAGAATATGCTCCAACAATATATCCTAAAACTCCTAGGTATGTGCAGAAGAATCATTTAGGGAAGCAGATCATTGGAGACAAGAACAAATATGTCATCATAAGAAGTAAATTTTTTGAAGAATAAATGAACTCGTGCTTGATTTAAACAATAGAACCAAAGAGTATGATAGAAGCCTACAAGGATCACTATTAGATGAGATCTATGAAAGAAGAAATATAATGGATTGAGAAGAATCAGACTTGGGAACTTGTTCCAAGGCCAACAAATAAGAATGTGATAGAGACAAATTGCATGAAGATGGACAGATTGTAAGGAATAAGGAAATACTTGTGTGTAAGGGTTACTAACAAGTGGAGGGAATAGATTTTGAGGAGAATTTTTATCTTGTGGCAAGAATGAAGGAAATTGAGATGTTTTTGGCTTCTGCAACACATAAGGACTTCAATGTTTATTAGAAGGATGAGAAAAATGCATTCCTAAATGGAGAACTGAAAGAATAAGTATACATAGAGAGACTCGAAGGATTCAAGCTATCAGACATGCTAGATATGGTCTAAAAATTGAAGAAGACACTGTATGGATTGAAACAAGCTATAAGAGTTTGGTATGCAAGTCTTGACAAACATTTAATGAAGCAAGGATTTTAAAATGATGCTACTGATAGAAATATTTATTTTAAAGTTGAGGATAGGGAAATTTTGATTGTAGTTGTTTACGTGGATGATATAATATTTGGAGGAAATAATGGTATGTGCAAGAAGCTTTTTGATGAAATGCAAGATAAATTTTAAATGTCTATGATTGGGGAATTGAATTTCTTTCTCGGGTTACAAGTCAATCAGAAAAATTAAGGTATCTTTACTTCACAATATAAGTATGTCAAGGAAATGTTGAGGAAGTTTTGAAAGGAAAATGTTATACCAGTATGTACTCCTATGGCTACTAGTTTTAAGTTGAGTAAAGGTGTTGAATCTCTTAAGATTGATGAAAGTAGATACAAATAAATGATTGGAGGATTATTATACCTACTACTACTAGAATAGATATAATGCATGGAATTTTTCATGTAGCTAGATTTTAACAAGATACCAGAGAAGGGATGTCAATGGCAATTTTATCTTTGCGGTGACACTCCCCTCGGGTAGCCAGACTAATCACCTTGCCGAAGTCGTAGGAACCTAGAAAGGTCTTTATTTGGATAGTAAGCTTAAATGTAAATGTGTTTAGATTGAGGAAAATTCAAAAAATATAATTCAATGTCTCAAGGGCATCCATAAGCCTTCTTGGACTGTTGGAAGCTGGATCAGTAAATCTAAGGATATCATAGCCTCATTTGGGAAATATGTTATCTCTCATTCTATCATGAAGATAATATAGTGGCGGATTACTTCACCGAAAAAATAGTGTTGGGAAAGGAGAGTATGACATGGAGTAGGGAGGACAGGTTGGAGGTTGACATCATTTCTCTATTTAATTATGACAAAATTCATAGAAGAAGTACTTCCAATTTTTTTTACCAATGGTGACCTCAAAAATTAGTAAGTAGTGTGGTACCTCCTCCTTATGGCAGTGTGTCATTTCCATTATTATTTTTCATGTGAAATTTTTTTGGACTATATTATGCTTTAATACTCCACATAGATTTTGGGTTCTTTGGGGCTTTTCCTGGCTTTCTCCTTGCTCTATTTTTGGTAAGCCCTTAAGATTTGCAATGAAGAAAATGGGTGATGATAGGAGTAGGGTGGAGCCTATTGACTAGGATAGGCTGAAGAAAAATCTAACTATCTAGAGATTATTAAGGAGAGGTGGTATTACTCCCTATATGGAGAAGCTCCATGGGTGGGATCCAAAAGTGACAAATTTGTTTGCGAAGGAATGGAATGAAGGCAACATTACTCTGTTTGGTAGAAAAGTAACTATAGTTGAGAGCCTCATCTCTAAGGTTACATGTATAACTACTGAGGGGATGCAATTTTATAGGGACATGAAATATTCTGATCTTGCGGTGCAAAAATTTCCCAAAAATGAGAAGGAACGCAAGGACCTTGAGTGGGTGTCAAAGAGAAGTTATGACACTTCTAAGATCAAGATGGTTTTTAAGGAGATCCTTAAGGTAATTATGGAATATGTTACCATTCATGACCACTTTACCAAGGATTTTGGGCATCATTTTGTTTTTCTCAATCACTTCAGGCATTAAGTTAGGGTTTCTTTTCCATTTTATTTATTGTCCTCTCTTAATGCTAGTATTAAAGGGCATAAAAAAAACAAAGATAATAATTTTTCTTTCATGAGGGCATGCTTTTGTTTATCTATGATCATTTTAAGGCTCTTCCTGCCCCCTTAAATATCATCTCCGTGTCTGAGGATGAAGATACCAATATTGGTGGGTCCGAGGAGGATAATGATGAGGAATGGCATATTGATTCTAAGGAATCCTATGCCCCCCAAAAAGACTAAGAATAATTCTAAACATAAACCTAGGTTGGGGCAAGGGAAATGAGACCTCTACTTCTCCCAACTCTACCTCGGGTAAATTGATCGACAAAGACAAGTTTGTGTAACCCCCTAGTGTTGTCACTAGAGGCAAGAAGGGTAATACTGGTAGAGGGAAAGGAAATGAGGTAACAATTGTTACCCCTCCTTTTAGGCTTGGGAAGAACACCTCTATTTTGAGTTATCCCCTCTCACCTCAAATTTCTTCTCACAATAGAAATGGTACTAGTTACCGTAAGGAGCTTAATGTTGAATCTCATCACTTGAAGCCTGATCGTGAATACCTGACTGATATTTTTTGTATGGTGAGAGAGAATGCCATTGATTCCTGAAGTATGTTCAAATGGGTGTTTCATGAATTGAAAGAAATGTATATAAAACAAAGAGTTATGAGAAGTAAGTTGGAGGTAATGAAGTCTAATGGAATGGGTAATACTCAAAGCCAAATTTCTAGGGAGGCCACTAATATGGGTATTAGTTAGGGTCATAATCCTGTGAAGAATTTGTGGACTGAGGAGGAGAAGAAATCGATTATTGATTGCCTTAGTAAAACCTTGGAGGCTATTGAAAAAATTAAGGAGGAACATGAGGACTGGTTTTCTTAGATCGAAGAAAAACTTAAAAGTATTAAGGACACTCTTCATACCATAATGAATCAAATCCACAAGATTATTAAGAGCATAGTGGACAACATGAAGATGCTGGTGGAAAATCTAGATAAGGCACACCAAAAGAAGTTGGTTGTGGAGTTGTGTTAGATAATTGAGAGGGGGTTGAATCAATGAGCTCCAGTTATCCTATAGTCCCAAATTCTCCTAGATGTATATAACAACAATTTCAAACATATAAATCAACTCGGTGAAATATAAACTGTGATCTTCAAACTTTAGTTAGTAAGTTGTCTAGTCATCTAGTGAGTAGCACTAAATCAATACTATGATTACCGATCAATGCAGATAAAGTAATGTGTAAAGAAAAATAAAAATCCAAAACAATCATACACATTAACACATATATTTTTAACGTGGAGACCCTGCTAAGGGAAAAACCACCTAGGGTTGGTAACCCAAAATAATTCACTCTTCTGAAGTGAGCTCGATTAATATCCAACCCTATTAAAGGTTACAATGCACACTATTAAATGTGACCTGGTTAGAGGATTTATTGTTAATTGTTATCTCTTAACCAATCATTCACTATGGGTTCAACAAGAAAACACTCAAAATTCATTTGAATATCATAATAAAGACTTTCACATCCTACTCGGTTAAGAGATTTATCTATAACAATGGTTAAAATGATACAGTAGTGATCTGATTCAAATACAAATCTGTTTGTAGATTTTTAGATCTATGCTAAGTACATAATAGCTCTGATCAATTTGTTCACTTCAGTTTCTTTGATTCTTCATACTCTGTTCTACTCGGTAAATGCTCTTTCCTCTATCACTCAGTGTTGTCTGCAGAATTGCTCGGTTCTGTCTTTAACCAGTTTGATCAGTCATGCATGAATTTTTCATGTGTGTGCATCATAGCATCATATTGTCTTAATGAAACTCTTGTCTCTTATATAGACATCATAATGCATTTAATTTCCATCCTTTAGATTTTTTCGCTTAATCTCCATCGTTGGTTTTTCTACTTAAAACTTCCTCAGCAATTGTGTAAAAAACATGTTTCAATCTTCTTCATCTGATCATCCTTGAATTTTCATAGATGTTTGATCTTCATAACAAATATTATCATTGACCTGAGAATCATCAATTCTCTAGCTCATCATTTTAGTTGGCCTCAGATTATTTTTATTGCTCGGTCAATACCGTGATGTGTCAGTGATCCCTAGATCAGTTATCAATGTGCTTGGTATACACTATATTTACTCGTTGTTCACTATTACTCGGTGTATACAGAACTCTTTAATTACCGACCACATAAACTTTTTTTTTTCCAGATCTTTAATCCATAATAGATGTTTGTTACCATAATGATAATCAAATAATTTGACATCAATGATAATACATTCATTGATTAATGTCTATCATCACATCTGTAACACGGTTGATAAAAAAAAAATGACTTCAAACATATAATCAGTTGTAGTTTATCAATGTCTCCCTTTGGCATTGATGGAAACACAATATGAAATATGCAATATGAAAATGCCATAGAATACCAAAATTCTATTCTACAACTATATGTATAATGTTTTAGCTCTCCCTAGCTTGTATATATAATGTGTATCAGCATTAAAAACTCACCACGCAAACTCTCCCTGCATATTTAACTTCATGTTCTTGAATCTTCTCTCTTTTTGCAGATAGATATTTCATTTCTCTCCCTTTCTCCCTTTCCCCCTTTCAATGAGATATTTCATTGATCATTCTCTCCCTTTGACAACAATACCAAAACTAAATATACAACTTTTTATTAGCCAAAAAAGTATCTCTAGTTTTCAATTCAATAGTGTAAGTACCTTACCGTGTACTGATATGCAATTGCCAGTCCAGTTTAGCTTTGCATCAACATCATTGATATTCTAATTACATGCAGGTTGATGCAACCTCCTAGTCAGCTTAGTGATCGATAGACAAGGGATGAACCCCTAGTCTACTCCTCAAGTAATCAAATGTATCCTTTGGTAAGGGTTTAGTGAACATGTCAGCTAGTTGTTCTTTTGATTGTACATATTCCAGTGTCACTTTTTTTTCTTGTACTTGTTCCCTCAAGTAGTGATATTTTATAGATATATGCTTTGTTTTTGCATGCATCACCGAGTTCTTTGAAATATTTATTGCACTAGTGTTATCACAATAAATTACCACTAGGTCAATGATCTCTTCATTCATTCCTTTCAAAATTTGTTTTATCCATGCAATGTTCGAACAGTTTGCAACAACAACAACAAAAACATATTATTCTTCTGTAGTTGACTCAGATATGCATCCTTTCTTTTTACTTATCCAAGTAACTAATCTTTCTCCCACAAAGAATGATCCACCAGTAGTGCTCTTTTTATCATCAATGTTCCCGGTGCAATCAACATATGTGTAAGCTGTCAGTTTGAATTTTCCTTCTCTCTTGTACTATAATCCATAATCTTCATTGTTCTTCAAATATCTAAAATTTTTCTTTATGATAGTCATATGTGATTCTTCAGGATTAGAAGAAAATATTGCTACACTTCCAACTGTGTGTGCAATATATTGTCTTTTGTGTACAACATACATCAATTTTCCAATCATAGATCTATACAATGTCTGATTTACCTCGGTTGTCTGATCTTCCTTTCTCAATTTACATCCTGTAACCATAGGTGTTTCGATTGGTTTTTATTCTTCCATTTTGAATGTCTTCAATACTTCCTTGATGTATTTGGATTGAGTAATGTAGATGCCTTTAGCTTGTTATAAAATTTGCAAACCAAGAAAAAATTTGATCTCTCCAAACATTGACATTTCAAATTCTTTCCTCATTTCATCAACGAATGATTTGCATAAGTTATCATTTCCTCCAAATATAATATCATCAAATTTTTTTTTAGCAATAAGAGTCTTATCATTATTTCCTCCTTTTAAATACAAATTTCTGTTATAACTTGTTCTAACAAATCCAATACTGATAAGATAGGAGTGTAGTATTTCACACCATTCTCTTGGTTCTTGTTTCAGTCCATATAATGTTTTGTGTAACTTACATACCATGCTTTCCTGAGTAGGATCAACAAAACCTTTAGGTTGTTCAATGTATAACTCTTCTTCCAGTATTCCATTTAGAAATGCAGATTTAACATCCACCTGATATACTTTGAATCGTTTGTATGCAACATAAGCAAGTAATATTCTAACTCCTTCAAGTCTAGCAACGGGTACAAAAGTTTCTCCATAGTCAAGACCTTCTTCTTGTGCATACCCTTACATACTAGTCTTTCTTTATTTATGGATACATCTCCATTCTCATTCAATTTGTTTCTGAATATCCATTTGGTGCCAATGACATTCTTATCATTCAGTCTCAGTACTAATGTCCATGTTTTGTTTTTCTGTATCTTCTCAATTTCTTCATTCAATGCATTAATCCATTCTTCAATTTCAAGTGCATGTTTAACAATTTTAGGTTCAAATTTACAAATCAAACATGTGTTTTTATTCAACTTACTTTCTGTCATCATGCCAACTCTTTTATCTCCAATAACATGATTCTATGGATGATGTCTTCTTACATATTTTGCAAGTACAGGTTTAGTTCTTTGTTCTTCATTGTGTTCTCCAGTTGGTATTTCATCATGATCTTCAATTGCAACAGCTTCCTGATTCTCGGTTGGTGCATCTTGATGCTCGGTAACATTACCTTGTTTCTTGATAATGTTATCTATTTTCTTGAGCAAAGTTTCAGGTTCTTCAATGTAAACAATTCTACTATAGTCTTCAAGTTCTCTTTTGCTTTCCTCACCATTCTTCTCAGCAAATTCATCAACTCTTACATTTGCACTTTCAATAATCTTGTTAGAAGACTTGTTCAAACATTTATAAGATTTTCTCTTAGTAGAATATCCTAGAAATATTCCTTCATCACCTTTTGAGTCAAATTTTACATTTCTATCATCTTTCATAATATAGCATTGACTTCCAAATATTCTAAACTAACTCACATTAGGTGTATAACCATAACATAATTCATAAGATGTCTTGTTTGTATCTTTCTTCAGTTGTACTCAGTTCAATGTGTATATAACAGTACTAACAGCTTCCCTCTAGTATACTTGTGCAACATTCTTTTCAGTCATTAGTGTTCTAGCATAATACATAATTGATCTATTTCTTCTTTTAGCAATCCCATTCTACTATGGTGTTCTCGGTGCAGATACCTGTCTCTTAATTCAATACTCATTACAAAAGTTAGTGAACTCATCAGAAATAAATTCACCTCCTCTACTAGATCTTAAAAATTTTAGTTCTTTACCACTGTAGCTTTGTACCATTTGAACATCTTAAATGATTCAGATTTTTCTTTTAAGAACATAACAATCATCATTCTAGAGTAACCATGAACAAATAAAATAAAGTATCCGTCACCATAATAACCTTGTGTTCTCATTGGTCCACATAGGTCTGTATGAACTAACTCCAAAATATCATTAGAAGAGATTTTTTTTTCTCTTAATACTAGATTTCAACATTTTTCCCATTTGATAATTCTTGCACATAACATGGTGAGGTTTAGATAAGCTCGGTAAGCCTCTTACTTTTCTTTTCTTACTGATATTAACCATGTTGTCAAAATTTACATGACATAACCTCTTATGCCACAACCATATATCTTCATTCTTATCCACAAAGCAAGTAGTTTAAGCAATATCAAAGATAGAATAGATTACCTTTTGATTGTTCTCTAGTGCCAATCAACTTTCCTGTTTCATCATAGATTCTAGCTTTTTTGTTTTCAAATGCAATTCGGTGACCTATGTTATTCAACTGTGAAACAATCAACAGATTATAATTAAGTCCTTTCACCCAATATGCATTCTCACATTTGATCTTATTGTTCATAAATATAGTACCTTTTCCTTTTACTTGACAAGGTGTATCATTGCCCATTCTAATAGATCCACCATTATAATGCTCAAGAAATTAAATTTTTTCTTTATCTCCAGTCATGTAATGTGTACAACCACTATCAATAACCCATATGTCATGCTTTCTAACTTTATAAATAAGTGTTTTTTCAACATACCTTTCATCTTCTTTCAAAGCTACAAATACTGTCTCAATGTTTTCATCAGTGTCGGTGTTGGTGTCTTTTTATTTATCTTCAACAATGTAACATGCCTTTTTGCTTTTGTCTTTGTAATCTTGGTTACTCCTTCTGGCATACTGTTGGTTTCTTCTATATTCTTGATCATCCTTTTTGTCATTAGATCTTTCATTTCTTTCATCACTTTTTCTGTTTGGGCATCTGACACTTTTCACTTTTTCTGTTTGGGCATCTGACAACAAAGTGTCCAATTTCTTTACAATTAAAGCATATCAAAGCTAGTTTACCTTTATACCTTCCTTTACCTTTGTGTAATCTTCTAGCCATTAATCCTTCAAGTTCATCAATTTCTTTATCATCACTGTCACTATCACTGTCACTATCACTGTCACTATCATTGTCATTTCTTATCATGTGTTTGTTACCAAATTTACTAATTTTCAGAGAGGACAAAAATGCAGACTCAACAGTAGAAATAACACTGTTGTCAAAATTGTTCATCTCAAATGAAATTAGTCTACTAACAAGACTATCAATAGTAATATTTTTTCCAGGTGCAACTCTTAGTTCATGTATTGCAGAGACACTAATATAATAATTAGGTAACAATGTTCTAATAATCTTACTCATAATAGTGTCTTCATCAATAACTCCACCTGCTCCACGAATAGGATTCACAACCTCCTTGATTCGGTTGTTTTACTGTGTTATGTTTTCTCCTTCTTTCATTCTCATGGCATCAAATTTTCCTTGGAGACTTTCAGCTTTAGCTCTTTTCACATTTGCATATCCTCCATAAACTTGTGCAAGCTTGTCCCACATTTGCGTGGCTGATATACATGTCTTAATATCCTCAAATTAAACATCATTTAGTGAAGAAGCAAGTTCTACCATCATGGTATTGTGTTCATATTTCTCTCTCATCTGATTAATAGTCAAAGGTCTAGTAGGTAGGATGAATTGAGTATCCAGGTATAGCATTATATAATCTCCAATCCCTGATAGGTATAGTCTCATTCTTCTCTTCCATGTTGAGAAGTTCTCCTTATTCAGCTTCAGTGTCTCTCTCTTATACATCTTGTGATCTTTAGCTTAAGTCCTTTAAAACTTTCCTTCTAAGCACTCTATGCTCTAATACCAATTGTTAGTTAACTGAGAGGGGGGTGAATAAGTTAGCTCTAGTTATCCTATAGTCCCAAATTATCCCAGATGTATATAACAACAATTTCAAGCATA
The DNA here is from genome assembly GCA_018584345.1 of Thuja plicata. NCBI lineage: Eukaryota > Viridiplantae > Streptophyta > Pinopsida > Cupressales > Cupressaceae > Thuja > Thuja plicata. The sequence goes on from MU226618.1 coordinate 948,110, forward strand.
TAAATCAACTCGGTGAAATATAAACTATGATCTTCAAACTTTAGTTACTAAGTTGTCTAGTCATCTACCGAGTAGCAGTAAATCAATAATGTGATTACCAATCAATGCAGATAAAATAATGTGCAAAGAAAAATAAAAATCCAAAAGAATCATACACATTAACACATATTTTTAACGTGGAAACCCTACTAAGGGAAAAACCACCTGGGACTAGTAGCCCAAAATAATTTACTCTTTTGAAGTGAGCTCGGTTAAGAGCCAACCCTGTAAAAGGTTACAATGCACACTATTTAATGTGACCTGGTTAGAGGATCTATCACTAAAAATTCTCTCTTGACCAATCATTCATTATGGGGTCAACAAGAAAACCCTCAACATTCATTTGAATGTCATAATAAATACTTTCACGTCCTACTCGATTAAGAGATTTATCTATAACAATGGTTAAATTGATATAATAGTGATCTGATTCACATACAACTCTATTTGCATATTTTTAGATCTATGCTAAGTACATAATACCTCTGATCTATTTGTTCACTTCAATTTTTCTAATTCTTCATACTCTATTCTTCTCGATAAATGCTCTTTCCTCTATCACTCAGTGTTGTCTGCAGAATTTCTCAGTTTTGTCTTCAACCAGTTTGATCAGTCATGCATGAATTTTGCATGTGTGCGCATCATAGCATCATTTCATCTTAATGAATCTCTTGTCTCTTATATAGGCATCATAATGCATTTAATTTCTATCCTTTATATTTTTTTGCTTAATCTCCATCATTGGTTTTGTTGCTTAAACCTTCCTCGATAGTTGTGTCAAAAACATGTTTCAATCTTCTTCATTCGATCATCCTTGAGTTTTCATAGCCATTTGATCTTCATAACAAATCTTATCATTTACCTTGGAATCATCAATTTTCCAGCTCATCATTTTAGTCGGCCTTGGTTTGTTTTCATTGCTCAGCCAATACCGTGATGTGTCGGTGATCCCTAGCTTGATTATCACTATGCTTAGTATACACTATATTTACTTGGTGTTCACTGTTGCTCGGTGTATACAAAACTCTTCAATTATTGACCACATAAACTTTATTTGTTCCAGATATTTAATCCATAATAGATGTTTGTTACCATAATGATAATCAAATAAGTTGACATCAATGACAATACATTAACTCATTAATATCTATCATCACACACTACAACATTTGGGGTCAAATTTTGACACCAATTTGCGACGGCACTACCATTTGTGTGTGATTTTTGTGTTTTTTTTTCCAAGTGCCCCTGATGCTATCATAATATTGATGGTACCGTCGTAATTTTGACACCCGCGTGATTATAGACAAAAAAGAAAGAAAAAGAAAGGCTCATTTCTAATTTTCATGATTGAGCTGTGTGCGAGAAGAGGGCCCTAACTGTGATCGAGCTATGTGAATCTTGTTGGTGATTGAATAATTATGCATTTGTCTCATTTCTTTGTGCTTGGTGTACTCCCACAATGTATTTATCTCCTACTGTGCCTTGTGCAACATCAGAAGTATAGAAGGTAGAGTCAGTTTATTGTGTGAAAGAAGCAGATTCAGGTGCCTTTTAGAATAGTGGGGGAAAATAAAGTCATAATAAAGAAGAGGGCCCTAGCTGTGATCGATCTACGTGCGAGAAGAGGGCCCTAATTTTTGGAAAGAAACACATAAAAGGTAGAGCTCAAAATCGCATAGTTTATTACTTCATCTACTCAGAAGCACTGTGAGAAAATCTAGGAGGCTCCTTTAATAAGACAATGATGTATGAAATGAATATTAAACTCTTTAATTTTTGGATAAATCATTCCCTTGTTTATGTCATGGTCACAAAGACACTGAGTTTTCTATGCATTTCAATAAGCATTCTATCATCAGTATCAATTATCAGGAAATCTCTTCCAGTAAGATCCTTTGTTAAATAAACTACAATATTAGTGATCTAGTGCCATTGATGGGTGTCACAAATTCTCCTAGAGGATAGCACATAAAAATCACTATAGTGTCAAGAGTTCAACAATATTTGTGGTTAGGTTTTAGGGTAGTTTACACAAGAAACAAAGAAACAAGAAAAAATGGTATTTTGATCATGCATTGTATTCTGGGCATGAATGGATTAGGAAAGCCGATAACACATTGATATAGACAAATGCATTAGGTACTTGGTTGTTTTCGTTTGAATTTTCATAGAAAAAAGAACAAAAAAATGCATTGCAATCATGTATTGTATTGAGTGTAATCATGGATTAGGAAAATACAAAACATTTTTCTAGAGAAAGATATATTGGTTACCTGGTTTATCCTATTTTTTGTCGATCCATTTGCTGATAGAGTAGTGAACCCTCTCATGAGCAACAAACTCGGATTTATAGGGCTCTTTAAGGAAATTTCTAAGCATTGTAACACACACATTAGCATACACTACATAGTTCATTCCCGTTGTCCTCCAGAAAGGGGTGGCTACTGTGGATGCTACTGCCAAAGCCATTCTATTCTAGAATGCCCTTCATAATCTTGGTCGTCGTCAACCTCTGTTCATCAAATGTTGCTCTTGCAAGGCTTAAATTATGGCTGGCTTAAAGGCTTTGGTCACATGTTCGTATTCCTTGGGAATGGGGTCCAAGCAAACCAAAATATTCCTATATATAGATATAATGACTAGCAATTGCAGCTTGGTGTGCAATGGGTGTGTGGAAGAGGTGTGAAAAGTCAAATAGAAAAAAATTGGTTTGTTTTTTTGGTACATTTTTTTAGTACATAAGATCAATTGGTAGAGCATTTAGAAAATGATGGTATTATGCAACAAATATTTGGATAAGAAGTGATAGCTTCAAAACATCTTTTCATTCAATTATAGAGATCCAAAACACAATTGAAATAAAACCTTTGAATATGGAAAATAATCAATGATGTAATAGGAAGAATGAAAGAGGGGGGGAGAGAGACAAACAAGAATTGGGGTAGAGTCTTAGAGATACGGATGTGAGTGAGAGAGAGAGAGAGGGGGGAGGGGGGGTTATTTTATATTTTATTATAAAATTGTAACATATTATTATATATTATAATTTT
>MU226618.1:965099-975199 GCA_018584345.1 Thuja plicata
ATTATTACAATCAAATGCCATTATAGGCCTTAAAACATTATAATTGAGTCCCTTGGACCCATGAGAGATCCCACCATGCATCCTTGGTGTCATTATGGTCTTCATGTCTTTGGGTGCTCCTGCACCAGTTTTATTCTCACAATGGACTCCTCTGCTCCAAGAAAATGTTTAAATCTTTCTCTGAACGATTCTTTCCTAAGATCACCTTAGACTGCTATCACCCAGTACACTAATGCTTACTACATAATGATGATATGTGTTTTTATCTTACAGTAGCATTGCTTCCTTACAGATTGATATGGTTTTTTCACCTTCTCTATAAGTAATGACACATTTATAAATCCCTTTGATTATGACACAACACCTTTATTGTTACTAAAATTGGAGCAATCTATAAATGAAACTTGTAACTATTTATATTACTAAAATTTACATGGCTCTTTGATACAAGACATTGTTGGAATTAATGGGAAGTAGTACTGAGAGGGGAGGGGTGAATCAGTACCTCTAAAACTTTTAACACCTTTCTGTATTCATCATTAGTAATCATTCATTACTCCATTACCAACCATTACTGTTGTTCTTTCTTATGCATGTAGTATTATTCTATAATCTTTAATTGTTTGTAATCTTCATAGAAACATTCATGAAAATAATAAACACATAACACAAGATATGGTATTGCAAAAAACTCTTGTTAGGAAGTAAAAACTGCAGTGGGAATGACACCCATAAAACTTCACTATCTACAGAGTGGAAGGGAGCCGATTAATGCTTACAATTTGATCACTTCTGATGATCTACCTTGTTAGGAGTATTAAGGTGGAGACCTATTCAGATCTACTCTGTTTAGAGCTTTAGAAACACTGATTTAAGTGTGCACTTAGTTATGAGATTTACAATAGGACGGTTAAGCCTACCTTTCTTGAAAGGATTTCATAAGTGTACTACACTTGTTAGAATGAGTACAAATGTTGACCTAACTGTATGTAATCTACAATTGCTGATTACATATCCATTAAAGCTCTAAGAATAACAATATCACCTTAAGTGATTGATGAATAACTTTTCTCTGCTCGTTGGTAGCCTGTGTTCTTGTTCTTTAAACTGATTTGATTCTATTTCTGTCCTTCTGCATGAATTCACTTGTCTGGTCTCTAGATGCTCTCTGTGGCTACAATATTCATTGAACAACAACTATGTACAATAGATTGAGCATCTATTTATACAATTCTTTGACCTATTCTAGAATCATGCATTACAATGTTAACTCTTAGATCCAAGGTTTACAACTTGAACTTGATCTTTAGTTTGCATGTTTTAAATCAGTAAAACTAATTAAAACAATATTAAATACATTGCTTCCTCCGCAAATAATGGATTTAAAAGTAAATCAAGAAGTTCTAAATACAACTTCAGCGATTTATCTAACGTGGAAAGTCAGATCCACTTTTTGCGGGATGTAACTGACTGTCGGTGTTCCTCTATTGAACTTGTTCATCAGGTTCCCTTTGTTTGTCAGGTTCCTCTCTTTGTTGTTTTGTCGGGTTGCATTGTTGTTACTCGTCGGGTTCCATTTACCTTTTTGTCATTGAATAACACTTAACAGTGTTTGTCAGGTAACCTTGGCGTCGGGTAGTGCTGTGCCCTGTCTGTTGGTGTAGTGACAACCGATGGTGCAGATCATGTTTTTCTTTGTGTATAATAATGGAAAAATATAATGCCTTCAATCTCCCCCTTTGACATTAGTATCAAAAACTGATATGTGCATAATACTAAACTGTTTAGTATGTACACCATGTTTATATCCTTGTCATTATATGACTCCCCCTAACTGTATGCATCGGTATAGTATAAGTATATGTACACGTATACTATACATTCTATGTTCTTTGCTTTGCATGTACATATTATTTCCTCCTTTTATTTTCCCTTTCTTTTACTATACATATTATTTCCCCCTTTAAACTAAGGTGAGTGAACATATCAATTTCCCCCTTTCTTTGATACTTATGACAAAAATGTACAACTTAGAATATGCCAAAATTGTAATAAAAATGTGTAACTTACAATGTGTCAAGTATATGGGAATGGGTTGTCTTGATATCTTTGAGAATTTTCTACCATTTTTCTTTCAGTTGTTCTAGTGCCATGTGTTGTAGCTCTAGCCTTGCATGCATATCATAAATACTGTCTAGGACAGACATTTCAGGGGTGGAAATTAATGTATTTTCCTCTATCACATGTTGTTGTAGGATTGAAAGTATTGGTAAGAGCTGAGCTTGGATTTCATTTACCTCATCTCTGTACTTTGTCTCTGTAATTTTTATGTCCTATCTCAATTTTCGAGCCTGTTTGATTTTCTCATTGTGCAATTTAATTGCTTCTTCATTTTTGGTGAGACTTTGCGCACTTGACTTAAGATCAACATTAATTTGTGCTATTTGGTTAGTATACTCTTGAGTGAGTTGATCTAGTGTACACAATTTTTGTATTAAGGTAATAGCTTCTGAGATAATTGGGTCAATTGTGCTCTCTAATTTAGAAAGCTTTACCCTTTTTAATGCCACGTCCTAGCTTATCTTCTTAGCTAGCTTGAACTCATACTTTTGTTCAAGTCTCTCTTCCATAACCTTCTCAACATCAATATTCTGAGATGTTATTGCATCTGTGAGTACCACCAGTTGATCAAGCATTGGAGCTTTTTGATCAATATCTACATCAGGTACAATCTATTGAAGTATACCTCTTGCCACTTCTAGTACCTTGGCCTCTTTTAATTCTCTTTTTAGTTTGTCTTGAATGGCATTTCTTTCACAGAGTCTTGCATATTTGGTCAATTAAGTTGGATCCAATGTCCTTGGATCACAAAATGGAATCTCAATGATTTCATCCAGTGTTACTAGATTCTTATGCTTGCTCTTCTTCTTCTTTGAGACTTTCAGGGATCTAGATGTATGAACTACCATAGCTAGCTTATTTTTTCTCTCTGAAGTGCTTGGTGAAGGCTTTGTGGAAGATGATTCTTATGTTTTCTGCTCAGGCGGCACCTGTCAATTTTGTGAAGACATCTCTCCATCAACCTTGGGTGTCTCTGCAGATTTTTCTTCTGATTTCTTTTCCTTCTCATCTTTCTTTGCTTCTTCACCTTTTTCTGTCTCTGTGTCCCCTTCTTCCTTTTGTGTTTCCTCTTTATTTTGATCATCAAACTTATCTATCTGATCATCGGTTGTAGCCTTCTATGTAGTTGTTTTCTTTGTATTATCTGTGGTGTCTTTTTCTTCTCCATTACCCTTGTCCTCAGGTGTGCTTGTGTCCTCTGTAGTATTACCCTATAATGTATTGATTTCCTTCATTAATACAAGCATATTTCTTTGAGTGGTAGCTTGGGCTATATCTTGAGTGATGTCCTGTTCGTCTGTTTGATCTTTTTGAGTAGTGACATCCTCATCTTTTTGTATCTCCTCTGCAGGGTCTGCTTCTGTTAAGTACATGATTGATGTGTCCTGCTATGTTTCATCAGCAACATTCATATCTTTATCATTTGATGTCTTCAATTCTTGTTGTTGTTCCTGATCCTTAAGTGTAATAAATATTACTTCATCTTTCTTCTATGGATCTTTATCAGAGTCATAGTTGGTGATATCTTGGATGTCAAGATCATCCATGACTTTGTCTAAATTTATGGGCTCATTATCACTTTCAGTATTGTCCAGAGAAATGTGCTGAGGACTTACATTGTCTTTCTCCTCCTCTCTATGAGGTGTTTTGGTGAGAATTAATTGATTCTCACCACTTTTTGACTCTGCCGGTAGATCTAGGAGTTGTCTCCATTTTTTTTCAGTCATTGTGTCCAGCTCTATGAACTTGTCTTCTAGTACTTTGTATGCCCTTATTTTGGCTACAAATTTACCTGAATGCTTCTTCAATATTTCTTTGATTTCTTTAATTTTAGATTCGGGAGGCATTAGTTTTACAAGTGCCCTCTCCCTTTCTTCTCTCTTAGTCTGTAGAACATATGACCATTGTTGGGATAATTTTTTACCAAGCTCCTTGGGTATTTGATTTACAAATTCAGCTGGTACATATTTATGCTTGATCATTGACCTTATGATTGGATCTTGTATTTTGTTTTGGTCCTCTGGTTTTAGTGTATCCCATTGTCTGATTCTTTTGTCATGCATTGTGCCAAATGTAGCAACATGTTCAGCAAATTCATCAACAGTTTGATTCCTTTAATTATTCTTTACTACATGAGGCTCATCATCTTTAGTATCCTCTATGTCAGCCTTTGTCCTAACCAACCTTTTCCTCTTCTTTGGAGGTGTTTCTTTCACAGTTTGTTGCTTGGTTTTCTTTGCTAGCTGCTTCCTCTTATAGGTCCTTACTTGACCTTTCTTAAGAGGGGTAGTGTCAATTTCAGTAGTTTGACTTCTTGTTCTCTACTTCTTTGTTGGAGGTGGAGGTGTATCAGATTCAGTTTCCTTAGAATCTGATTTTTTTTTTCTTTTTGTCCCTCACCGATGGTGCCCTGTTCATCAGTTTCCTCTGGTTGTTCTTGTTCCTCCTTAGTGATCGATAGAATCTTTTTGAGATTCTTAACCATCTTATCTTTCTTATTGACAATTTTCTTGATTTCTAGGCCCCGTTTTATCTTTGATCTGGCCTCTTCATAGGTTCCAAACCTAGGTTGTTTGCTGTCAATAGGCTCATTTATTAATGCATCAATTACACTTGTAGCTTGATCAATATTATTTCATAATCTAATGGTTCTAACCAACCCGTTCTTGGTACAACCAATTTGATATGAGTGAAATTAGTATCCACCATAAATCATATTTCATCCTTATGTTTTTCAACAAGTTGTTCAAGAATCCTTGTCCTTTCCATCATCTTTTTCTTGAACTCAAGGAAGTACGCAGACATAAAAGATTCAAAATTGTCCCCTAGTGACTTAATCAGTTCACTAATCTGTTGTGTTATCGGTTTGGTAGTGTCCCATTTTACTTTTTCTACTAAAGGAAAGTTTTCTTGAAAATAAAAGAAGATACACATGATAAGTGAGCCAAACTTACATGTGTTGGTCATTATAGACCTGATTGTGATCATGTTCTCATCAAGTTGTTTTAACAGGATGTCACACAGATCCATCTCAATTCCTTTGGTCACTATCTTGTAAGCTGTGGTTACTGATGTTGCAGATATGCTGTTCAATCTGCTTGCTTGAAAAATCTTATACCCAATTACACATGCACCAAATTTTAGTTCTTCGTCGGTGATGGTGTTTACTTTTAGACTTCTGTTGTCCCATTCAGCTTTTGTGAGTTTTTCAACTTCTTTCCTGGAGGGATGCTTGTGTGCCCTAGGATATTTGGTTATTGGATAACCAGTGACAACGTGAAGGACATCCTTGGTGATTTTTTTGGGTTGATCCAACTTCTGGTCATGCAATATGCTAAGTACCAACCTGATCCAGTCGGTCTTGAAGTCCCTCAGGAAATGTGGTTGCCATTGTTTTTCAAGTTTTAGGGATTTCTTGAAAATAATGACAAAGTTCTTTTGGTGCCCTCGATACTTACTTCAATACGTGATAATGGTTAATGATCTGGTTGTTGTGTGTTAAATCAATTCAAGGATGCTTCTAATTCTGCTCTTGAATAGCTCTATTTTTCACTCTACTTTCTCTTCAAATTGTGGGTGCAAAATGAAGTGCTTCCGTTGACTATTTATAGGCTTTTGCCCTAAGTCACCAATAAATGCTTCAATGGATCATCAGGTCATAAAGACAGAGTCCATTGGGAAGAATTTCACAATCATCATCGGTGATGTTGAGGATGCTCGGGATAGCTGTTACCAATATTGCTTTTACCGACGGATATCGGTATTCTTTAATGACAACTTTATGACTTTGCTTTCTTACTGACGGGTGTCGGGTTACATTGGTAACTTAACTATTTTATGTGTTGACTGAAAAGTTTTGGCAAGTGTAGAAAACTTATCAATTATGTTCACCGATGATTTTTGGTTTGTGTATACCGACGGGTTGTTTTCTCAGAGTTGGAACAAGTAACATAATATGCATCTTTATTATGCAGATTTTGACTATCTATCAATTGAATAATGGAACTGATGTAAAATATGAATTGGTGTAATGAAGTTCCATACTTACTTGTTTAGCTTAAGTGGGGGTGGTGATGTCACCAAATCCATTGGATGGGGTTTCACCATTTGCATTGCTTGGCCCAGCTTCATCATGGTGTTTCCATTGGGATATGTGCTTGTCTCTATCAATCGATCTTTGCAATATTTCTTGAGGTTACCAACTTTATGACAGTGTAAGCATGCCATTCTGGGGTTTGACCAGCCTCTAGACCTTTTGGTCAATGCTCTCATGTAGTTTGCAATAATGTGACCATATCTACCACATGCTGTACAGTTTGTCCAAGTATTGTAGTCCCATACATATTGATTACCGATTCTCTTAGGTTGATAAGGAATTTCTTGACCTTTAGGATTCCATGCTTGCCTTTTATTTTTCCATCATTCTTTAGATGTGTGCCCATTCATCTTGCATGTAGGACATTATTTGTCCATGTAGGTTTCCTTCTTAGGCTATTCTATCTTAGTCTTGCATTCATAAGCCTTATGTCCTTTCTTGTTACATTTATAACACAATCCTATAAATGTAGATGTAGATTTAGGAATACCTTTCATTTTACCTCAGCATACATTTGATGTGTGCCCTTGCTTTCCATAGTGCTTGCATGTTAGCTTTCTTGGTCTTGGATTTTCATAAAAATTCTTTGAATTTTCTTGATTGGATGATTCTCCATTTTTGGTAAAGCCTATACCGTTGTTGTTTTTGACTCTTCGTTGTCCTTCAAGAAAGTCATCCATTCTTTTATTTCTCTCTTCACCCTTTTGATAATCTCATTATGCTGTTGCTGAATTCTAACCTCATGTTTTAGCTTTTCATTCTCTTCTCTTAGTTCACTAATAATTTGTATTCTCTCAATGAGTTCCACATTTATTCTGTTTGCTTCTTGACTCATAAGAATAATCTGATTTGTGAGATCATGGTGATGCTCAACATGTATTTGAATTTCTAATTTCTTTTCTTGTAGTTTCTCTGTAATCTTCCTTCTGTCATCAATAGAAAGTGTTCTTTTTGTTTCAGCTTGTTTAGAAGAACTCATCACATCAATCATTCTTACCATCTGGCTCTCTTGACCGATTTGCAACATCTTTATTTGCTGTGTCAGATGTTGACTGATCTCCTTTAGATTTGTGATGTTCTCTTCTGATATATCTGATGTATTACTTGTATTTGATCCTGAGGATTCAAAGAAATCTAGAATCTCTTCTTCTTGATAATCTTTTTCATTGTTTTTGGTAGCCATACCTTTCCTCTCATCCAACAGATCTCTCATTTTGATTCTAGCTTCTTTATACTATTCATAGAACATATGTATCTCAAGATTTTTGTTCTCAATATTATTATCAACTCTGTACTTCTCCATTGTATGATCTTTGCTCTTAAGCCTTTAAGCTTTCCAAGAAGAGACTTAGCTCTGATACCAATTGTTGGAATTAATGGAAAGTAGTACTGAGAGGGGAGGGGAGAATTAGTACCTCTAAAAATTTTAACACCTTTCTTTATTCATCATTAGTAATCATTCATTACTACATTACCGACCATTACTGTTGTTCTTTCTTATGCATGTAGTATTATTCCATAATATTTAATTGTTTGTAACATTCATAGAAACATTCATGAAAATAATAAACATATAATACAAGATATGCTATCACAAAAAAATCTTGTTAGGAAGTAAAAACTATGGTGGGGATGGCACCCACAAAACTTCACTATCTGCAGAATGGAAGGGAGCCGGTTAAGGCTTACAATTTGGTCACTTCTAATGATCTACCCTGTTAGGAGTATTAAGGTGGAGACCTATTTAGATATACTCTGTTAAGAGCTTTAGCAACACTGATTTAAGTGTGCACTCAATTATGAGATTTACAAAAGGATGGTTAAGCCCACTTTTCTTGAAAGGATTTTATAAGTGTACTAAACTTGTTAGAATGAGTACAAATATTGACCTGATTGTATGCAATCTACAATTTCTGATTACAGATCCATTAAAGCTCTTAGAATAAAAATATCACCTTAAGTGATTGATGAATACCTTTTCTCTGCTCATTGGTAGCCCGTGTTCTTGTTCCTTAAACTGATTTGATACTATTTCTATCCTTCTGCATGAATTCACTTGTCTGGTCTCTAGATTCTCTCCGTGGCTACAATATTCATTGAACAACAACTATTTACAATAGATTGAGCATCTATTTATAGAATTCTTTGACCTATTCTAGAATCATGCATTACAATGTTAACTCTTAGATCCAAGGTTTACAACTTGACCTTGATCTTTAGTTTGCATGTTTTAAATCAGTAAAACTAATTAAAACAATATTAAATACATTGCTTCCTCTACACATAATGGATTTAAAAGTAAATCAAGAAGCTATAAATACAACTTCAGTGATTTATCTGATGTGGAAAGTTAGATCCACTTTTTGTGGGATGTAAGTGACTGTCGGTGTTCCTCTGTTGAACTTGTTCATCAAGTTCCCTTTGTCTGTTGGGTTCCTCTCTTTGCTGTTTTGTTAGGTTGCACTGTTGTTACTCATCAGGCTCCATTTACATTTTTATCATTGGATAACACTTAATAGTGTTTGTTGGGTAACCTTGGCGTTGGGCAGTGATGTGCCCTATCTGTCGGTGTAGTGACAACTGATGGTGTAGATCATGTTTTTCTTTGTGTATACTAATGGAAAAATATAATGCCTTCAGACATGTCTCTCCTGATCCAAATTTTTTATTGGAGGCTATGTCCAACATGATGATAAAATTACTTTTTCTTCTACTTTGTTTACTACTAATAAAACTTTTGCATCACCAATGTAGTACTCTTGATTGCTCAATTTGTTGTTCAGTTTTCATTGGACAGTGATAGTTCTTTGATGTTGTTCACTAGTTCACATGCATTTACAATTAGTGGATTTGATATTCATTCCATAGTACATTTGCTGTGCTAATATGTAGTTGAGGTTTTTATACCTGACTACATCTCCCATTAAATTTTCATCAAAATTTTTCATTATCTTGTGATATTTCTATCTAGATTCAAGTGTATAGTTTTTTGAGTCAAACTCATTGACCCATGCTTCATCCATGAGTTTGAAATGCACAAATTTCTTATCATGTCATATGCATTTAAAAAACTAATGTCACAAAAATCGTTGATGTGTCAACAATGACTTGCAAGAGTGTAAGTGACACATGGTTAAACTTCAATTCATGCAATTGGGAGTGCCCGGGAAAGCGAGATGACTCTAAATACCGATATTTCAGCCACGAATATAACAAGGACGAAGCATGTGTGGTAAGAACTAAAAGTCCCAATCACAACTATGCATATGGTTTCCATCATGTGCAGTTAGGACGTTGCATTTACATGTTGTTCAGATTCATTATATCATCAAATACAAAGCATTTTTGTTTTGTACTGTGATTGTTAATAGTCATTTTGCAATTTGATTTGAGATGTTGTCTACATTAGTATGTTTCTTTTTATTGCAATTATAATTAGTATGAATGAACATAAGAATCAACTAAACAATATGGTATGTTGGAATGACAGTGTAATAATTATTGATATAGCGTTGATGGCTTCGGTCAATGTGCCTATGTGTCAATGTGGTGTTGGCCCTTGTGTGTTGAAGATGTCACACACAACAAGTAATCCTGTACGTTAATTTTGGGGTTGCCCAAATAGGAAAAAGGTCTGGATATGGAATTATATTTTATGTTTAAAAGTAATGTGACAAGTAATCATTTTAGGAAGAATTGATGTAGATTTGGTGTTGTAGGGAAATAGTGGATGTCAATAATTTTGGTGGGTCGATGTGTATGCACCCTAAAATGGTCACCTAGACTTTGGGCCCCATTTCTCAATTTATCAAATCCCTGAATCAATATTTTCAAATATCAACAATATTAATTATATCAATTTCCTTGATCAAATCATAATCAA
>MU226618.1:1006877-1019595 GCA_018584345.1 Thuja plicata
CTGAGAGCATTCTAAAAACCCTTGCACTCCATGCCTAGGGAGCTATGGATCAATTTTTGAGACCTCATTCTTGAGTGTTCTTGAATGTAAGGATTCATAGAAGTGTGACACAATTATAGCACACATGATGAAACCACATTTACATATACCCCATAAACGTCTATACCTTATGTAGGAAATGAGTGTAACTTGTGCAAGGCTCGAGAGGCAGCTAGTGCCGCCGAGATTGCTTCAATGGCGAAAGGAGAAATCATGTTTCTGTGATGCCTTCTTTGTGTATTTTATGCACTACTTTGTTAGGACCATATGCATAAATGTGATTAACAGAGGGCTATTGTAGATACTGAAATTTTTTAGAATTTCATGTAGATACGTTGGACATATTTTGATAAACTCATGAGCTTTGATGTTAAATCATTTCTTTAGATATTGAAATTTTCCAACATATTAAATCCATTTTAATGTAAGATCCATTGTACTTTTAAGAAGGTTTTTTGTATTTTCTTTCCTTAAAATGTTTTAGGATTGAAGGCCACAACTGATGTTTTGTGTTTATAAATTATTGTGTAGATGCATGATATTAGAATCCATGATGTCTAACTCTTGGATGGGTTTTTGTAAATTTTATCCTTGTTCCTTTTAGAAGTGTATAGCTTGAATATGCACATGCATAATTGTAGACAAGGATCAGTAATAGGGTACCAAACATTGCTTAGATCCTTTGGATCTAACCCCATCTTTCCCTTCCTTGTAGGTTCTTGATCATACAGGAGCATACTAAATTCAACCTTGAGTCAACACTTAATTACTCCAGACAATGTCTGGTACCTTCATTATTTATGTTCATCCACTTATGTATGTTTGCATTAATTCATATTATTCTAAAAATTGGCTATACTCGTATTCTTCTTGTGTCTGAGTCTTCCAACTATGATCAATTTAATGTTGTAAATCTTGACATAGAATTCGATATCAACCTGTCAATATGATTGCAATGTGGGTGAGTCAAAGAAAACATATGTACAGTTATAAAACCTAAAGTTAAATTTACAAAGTAACATATCATTTATAAAACCCACCGTAACATGTCATTTTTTGTTTGACATTTTTTGTGACAACTAAAGAGTAAACATTTTAAATTGAATTTGGCGTAGTAATAAAAAATTAATTATAATGTGTTGGGATTAATAAAACATTTTGTATTGTAGTTGTAGGGGATGTAGAGGTTCCCGATGAGCGTGTTGAGGTTCAATCCGCTGGTCAAGAAGATGTGGTTGCACAAGGTAAAGAGCGTCAAGTTTATGTTTTTTAAAGTACTGAAATGTTTGTAACAATTATGATAATATATTTTTAAATTAACCCCAATTATAATAATATGTTTTTAATTTAACCCTTTTATTTGTTATTGCAGAGAACTTGCCTTTGCAAAGGACAATGAGATCACGTGCACGGGCGAGAAGAAATGACGATGTCGAGATGGATATGTGTCTTCAAGAATATAGGGAAGCAGAAAAAAATAAAAAGTAAAAAAAGAAATGATTCTCATTTAATATGCAACTTATTTGATAATGACTGATGTTTATGTATCGATGTTGTAATAATAAAATTATTATAGTTACTCTTATTTTTAAAGGTATATTTTGGTAGTTTAATTCTTAGTAAATTTGAGTAGTGAGGTTAGTATAATTGCACTTTTACAACTTGTCAAGTTGGGGTCTAATAGACATTGATATTAGTATTTCAATGCATATGTTAGGAAGGCATGATATGATTAAATTATATACATGGTATACTAATATGTTAGATTTTAAGATAAGTGGTCATAGAATTAGGTAATATATATCTCCTCTCATACAATTATAAATCTTTTAGGTTTGGGATCATAGATATTACCTTAATATATTACAAGAATTGGCTCTCCATCGTAGTTATAAACCATTGGGTAGGTAACCTTATGAGGAGGTCTACATATAACTTATTTGTAGGTAGAATTTAATTATGATCCCATCCTTGTTCACCTAATTGGGTGGTAGCCAATAGAGACACTGTCTGGGGTCTCTACCCTAGAAAGGGGTTGCGTTACCAATTCTACCATCCTTTAAAAGACTAGTTTTAAAGTGAAAACCAAACTACGATGTCTATGTGTGTTAGGTAGGAAAGGCCATATATGATGAGCCCCCGAGGCATTAGGTCTGGCCCTTAGGTCTTGTACTTTTGAGTTCCTCCTTGATCTTGTGACCCCTTACCAATATTTTACATAGTTTGCATCTCTTTACAAAACTAGTTTTATATACCTTATGATTGATTTAGCTAAGTTATTTATGTATGCAAATCACTTGTAAGTAATAAGATATTACAGTGTATTTAAATGACTTTTGATGTTTTAGAAATGAAATATTCTATCTTTTAGATACTATTTCTTTGTAAAGAGTTTCAGAACTCTTCAAAATCTTATTTAACTTTAATAATAAAAATGTATTTATACTAGACTGTAAAAATAGAGTGTTGTCATATGATTACTGATGGTTAAACTAGATACTGAAATATTGCTTGTGGTTTTTGAAGCCACTTCAACATAAACAAACTTTCAGGCAAAATTCCAGCTGAACTCTTCAACGAGAAGATGAATCTGTTACACTTGTGAGTACAAAAAATTTGTTTATTTTCTCATATGTTATGATCTTCAACATGTGATATATAAATATATCATCTATTCTGAGCATTGTTTATTACCATCTACAGACTATTTGACAGTAATGGGTTCGAAGGAGGGATCCCCTGTACTTTGGGACTAGTGCCCAATTTGAGGGTTGTGTGAGTTTCAATCATTTTAATTCTATCTTTTCTTGCTATGTACTATTTATGGCTTTCATGGTTGCTTCACAGACCAAAATTTAATGGGTGCCTATTTTATTTGTTTTTTTGGTAATATTGTTGGGAAATAGGAGACTTGATAGAAACCAGATGGCAGGTGTGATTCCCACCGAAGTCAGCGAGCTAGGAAAGCTTGAAGAACTGTAAGAGACTTGTCCTAGGTTTAGGATTTTATAGAATGTAATAAAATTTTAATGTGGTTATCTGATTGAAAACTTCAATTTGTGATAGTTAATAAATTTATATAAAGAATTGTAGTTTTATGTATTTTATAAAAGTGTATCAAAAATTGCAATTTAATTGATTGACTATCTTTTATATATTATATTTAAGAAAATAATTAACAAATTGTCAAGAAGATAAACTAAACCACGTAGAAACTTGTCCTAATAAAAGAAGAACTAAAATAAGAACTAGATAGAAGTAAAGAACTTTTTGTTTGCAGCCCGCAAACATAGCATAAAATCTTATAGGAAAAGAGAAGGATTAAATTCTGAACTGCAGCATATGTTGTGACTATTTGAAATATAGGGTATTCTCTTCATGGAGTTTAATCTCATTCACATGATTCTTAACCTTCATGTGTTCCTTGGGGACCCCTACAAATGAGAACATAAAGACAGTTTAGAAAATGATATCTGAATAAAATTTTATTGTAACTTTGTTTTCTCTTGCAAATATGATTTGAAAATAGTGACAAGCATCTACATGTAGATGCAATAGAATGAAGGATATGGTATGTTTCTTATATAGCGCAGTCTACTAAGATTCATATATTTTGACAACTTTGACTTAAGATATATACCTCAATCCTTTATTCTCATTCCTGTATCAAATACCATAACAAATCGTCTTCCAAAAAATATTTTTCTATCACATCAGATTCAAATACCTTATGCTGGAGAAAAGCTAAGAAGAAAATGTGGTATCTTTGTTTAAGCTATTTTATTAAGTAGTTTAATCATTGTGGGAATTTAGTTAGCTAAAATTTGGATCATATTTATTAAATATTGGCTTAACATCAAACAATGATAGGTATCTATTTTACCAAATTCATACGAAGAATGATCATATCATGTGTTTAGATTATAGGTTAATGAATCATTGGCTTAACAGTAAACATAAGATAGTTTCTTGTAAACATAAGATAGTTTCTATAGCATTAAACTTCAAGGAGTTTCTATTTTATGAAAATCATATGTGACATTGATCATATTGAGTGTGGATAATAGGTTGATGGATCTTTGACATAAAATTAAACATTGAGGGATATCTATTCCACTAAATTCATATGGTACATGATCATATAGAGTATTTAGATTATATGTTGATGAATCATTAGCTTAACTTAACATTCAAGGATTTCTATTCCATCAAAATTATATGGGTCATTATCCTTTTAGAGTGTTATGAAACCTCCATCCAACAAGATTTTATCCTTGGTATACTCTTTCTCAATCATTCATCTCCTCCAATATTTCTTCTTTTTTAATGATGTAAATAATGATCATGATCATCTTCATTCTTTTAAAAAATTCAAAAAATACATATGAAATTTTCTTTATTGTATATAGATAGTGATCTATTCAACATACATCAAACAATACTAATTACAAAATGTCATGTCATCTTTATACATTCCACCCCTATCATAACAAAGTGCTGGAATACAAACTGCCCTTGTCAACTTGAGCAACCAATCCATTATGAGAGGAAAAATTACATGACAAGCTCCAATAATATAGCACTTTGTCTATGTTGAGTGAAAAAATACCAAAGAAACTAGATCTCCACTGACCTTTGGAGATATCAAAGTCTAGGGAACTAAACCATGAAATGTCACGTAACAAAAACCAATTTACGAGCTCGCGGAAGTCTCCCTCCTCTTTCAAGCTTCCTTGTGTGCTACTACCAAGAAAATGAAAGGGTTGGTGACATCAGGTTTTCCACAGTCAATGAGATTAATGTTGTTTGATTGTGTGAGATTTTTTATCATCAACATTTTAGATCATTTTATAAATATAATAACTAAATTTTTCCTCTTACTAAAAGTAAAATTTTGTATCTATAAATTTTATATTTATACTAATTTTTATATAATATTATAATTTATCAATAAAATTAAAAATATTTGAAATTATTTTTAAGTAATTTAATTTATTTATTTAGGATTAATATTCAAATTCAATGGAGTTAATAATGTTATTAAATTAACTTGAAAATGGCTTTGCTCTGGCACTCTAAATTGCGAATCTACACTATCGATTCACTAGATTCTCAGCTTCGATTTTTCTCAAAAATTAAATATGCAGCGGTTAAATTTTTCCCCTCAGTTGCTATGGTCTCCTCGGTCAGCAATGAATCTTCTTCCAAATCTCTAAATGCAAATCTGGATTCATTGCTCTCTTCCCCTGGGGTTCCTCCTAGGGCATTACCTCAGGAGAGTTGTAATAGAGATCAGATGGCTCAATGGATTCCTGCCTATCTGCAAAATACTGAAAGGGCTCAACACCACAAATCCAGATCTTCTTAGAGTGCATTCCTACCCCGAAAACCCTCTTTTATCTTACCCATTAACAATAGGTTTAATGGGCTTTGTTCTGAAGATTCATGCCATATTCTGGATACTTCTTTGTATTCCCCTCCTCATAAGCATGCTTATGACTTCATAGCAAAGAAATTCACACCTAGGGTTTTGCTGTCCCATTCCCCCCTTAAATTCAAGAAAAAACCTAAGTCTAGAAAACCTAAACCTTCTCCGTATATAACTTATTCCTTGCCTCATCATAGAAACTTTGCTGGGGTTTTAGCTCGGAATGCTATGAACAAAATATTATCCAAAAACAAAACCTACACCCCCCCACACCATAGAAAGGAACCATATGCCAAACACACACCTATAGATGATTCTTTCTCTTTGGAAATTAATGATGGATTAATGGAAAAAACACAAGAAATGTGTGCTTTTTTTGGTATGTTTTGCAGGTGGAATGGAGTGATATTTTCATCAGAAGAGATTGCAACATGGTTGGAACAACAGTTGAACAATAAGGTAAGTACTGTCCTCTTGCCTGAAAATTTCATCTTTATGGTCTGTAATAGTATAGATCTTAAAGAAAAATTACTTCGGGTGGGATGCCCTACATATAAAGATATTGATTTCACAGTGCTTTATTGGTCTCCACTTTTTGATCCCATCAAATTAACTGATTTTCAAGTAGAAAGAGTGGTTCTACTTAAGAACATGCCAGTAGAATTCTTAAATGATGAATTGGTTAGGGAAATTGGTAATATTTATGGTAAATTTGTAGGTTTTGTAGATAAGGATTTCATATACTCTGAAAAGTGATTATTGTCAGGATGAATTTGACAACTAAGCATCTTAAACCTATAGATATTAAAGGAAAGTCATCAACTCACAGAATAAATCCAATCATTATGCATAAAAAATTTGATATAGCTGAATCAGGTGAGGCCCCTTGCATGGACGGTCCCTTTCTTAGGAATAGCCCTAGTTTTTATGTAGGTTTGGGAGACCCTTTAGAATCCTATAAGCTAAATGTGTCATTTCTCAAGGATAGAGGGGGATTTTTGATATCATCATCTCACCCCATGGGTTAGGAAATTGCCCAAAAGCTCATCCTTACTTAGAGTATACCCACCACTGTTAAAAGCTCAAACAATTTACTAGGTATGGTAGGGATTCATACTTCAAACCATCTACCTTTATATGTGGAACCTATTACTATGGCTTGATGGTTCCAAGTATCATAGTATCTATTCAATCCCCCTCTAGACATACATCTGGTATATCTAATAAAATCCCCTTAAACTCAGAAATGGTTACTCAGTCTCCCATCCTAGGTTTTCATTTAGATATGGAAATGGTAACTGGGAAAGAAGATATGACACATGAACTCTCTTATACTATTGTATCCTCTACTAAAGAAGACTTATCAAGAAAGATAGGGATAAAATGGACACATTAGATACGTCAAATAAATTACATCCGATTAATAATGAGTTAGGAAAAGTTATAGAAAGTATCAAAGATCATGACCATTATACTGGAGAAAGGAAATGCAGTAAGGTAGGTTTCCTAATAGACAATGGGGAGGATAACTTTTTGAGCTTATAAACATAGGGGACATTGGTTTCTCCTCCCATCCATGCAATCTGGGTTGGAAATGTCATCAAAAATCAAACCAGAGCAACTCTCTTAGGCTACACTGAGAATTTGATAGTGGGAGGTATTGATAAAATTGGTTGTGTTGGCCCTTCCAACTCTGAAAAATTTCAAGGGTTTTAGACAGATGGAGATAATATAGAAGGTCTTTTAGATAAGGTAAGGAAGGATTTATTTGAGACCCCAAATTTAGTTCTCTCAACTGATGGATTTTTGAATCGGTCGCAGAAGAAAGATATGGTGTCCCCTTAGGTAATCATTGATGGGATGAATGATGAGTTTGACCATCCTGAAATCCAACAAGCCGAATTACTAAATGAGGATAATATCCAACAAAAAGAAGATCAAGGTACTCCTACTACCTCCTCTACCCAAATAGAGAAAGAAGTAGAAATTATCACAAAATATGTAGGAGACACTCTCCTGGATGAACTCATTGACATGTTTGTAGATGAGATATGTGATAAAGAAGAAATTTTACTACAAAGATCACTCTTAATAAAGGGCCTCGAGGAAATGCAAGAATTCGAAGATCCTGAGGCTACAACTAACCTTTTGGTTGAAATAGATAACTTAGAAGCAGGGGACCCTGATTCCTATGGTATAGCCTTTATACAAGAAAGTAAAGATTCTCTAGATTGTGGTTGGATCCTAAAGAAGAGGGGTAGGAAATCTAAGGGTGAACTTAGAAATAGGGATGGAAAAGCTATAGGTCAGGTCAAAATTATGACTCTCTTAAATGTTGGGAAGGGGCAGTGCTTTCCCAAGGAGATATGATCATCCTAACATGGAATGTTAGGGGCCTTAATGCCCCTAACAAGAATCCAATTCTCCAACACTACATAAATAATACTAAGGTAGATTTATTATTAATCCAAGAAATAAAGATGTGTAGGGAAGAAGCACTAACTTTTAAGAAGAAGCTCAAATTTAGAAACCTAGAAGAGTCACAGGCCATAGGGGCATCTGGGGGATTAGCCATTATCTGGGACCCCAGATCTATTTCCTTCAATATCATAGAAAAACACCAAAATTGGATGGCCAGTCAGGTAATAAATTTTAAAAATAACCTAGTTTTAAATCTTATTAATGTTTATGGCCCTACACAAACAAAAGATAAACTCCAAGTCTAGATGAAGATTGAAACATTGCTTGGTTCTCACCCTAATCAAATTTGCTTGATTGGTGGGGATTTTAATACTATCACTAAGCTCTCTGAGAAGAGAGGGGGTAGTACTAAACTATCAGAAGATGCTAATAATCTCATTGATTGGGTCTCTAGAAACTCATTACTTGAAATGCATATGGAAGATAATGCCTTTACATGAAATAATAGAAGGAAAAACTTCTGCAACATTGCAGAAAAGTTTGATAGATTCTATATCCATGGGAGTCTAACTGATGTCAATGCAACCTTTAATGCTGAAATACTTCCTATTTATAGTTCAGATCATTATCCTGTCCAATTACAAATTGTTGTTGACTCCAGGCCAAAGAATTGTCCCTTCAAATTTGAACAAATGTGGCTCAAAGATGAGAACATCCTAAATCTCATTAAACACTGGTGGGAGGAAGCACAGGTTTTAGGTTAAAAAATATATATAGTTTCCAACAAATTTAAGATTATTAAAAGAAAATTGTTAGAATGGAATTTAGACAAATTTGGAAGTATGTTTTAAAAAAAATGGCCTTAGAGGAAAAACTGAAGGAGGTAAACTCATAGGTTATTAGCTTAGGAATGTATGAGGCTTTATACCTAGAAGAGAAGAATCTATTATCAGAATATGAAGATGTATTGTCTAAAGAAGAGATTTTCTGGCGACAAAAATCTAGGGAATCTTGGCTAGAAGCAGGAGACAGAAACACTAAATTATTTCACAATAGTACCAAATAGAGGAGAGTAACCAATAGAATTACAACAATAAAGACAGACGATGGGAAGATTCTCCAACACCCTTCATATATAGTGGATGAAATAATTATATACTACAAAGATCTATAGTACGGGATCCTCTAACCTTTGCGAATAAAGTAAGATGCTTAAGCATATTCCAAAGATAATAACACCACAACACAACAAAGCCTTATTAAAAAAAATACTATTAATGAAGTCAAGGATGCCTTAATGCGTATGAACCCTGATAAATCACCAGGTTTGGATGGATTTCAAGCTACCTTCTATCAAAAATGCTAGGAATTCATAGGAAAGGAGGTCACAGATGCACTGGAAGGAGTTAGATATTCAGGTAAAATCCTAAAAGAAGTCAATAATACCTTTTTAACTCTTATTCCAAAAAAAAAAAACCTAAAAATTTGAATGATTATAGACCAACAACGCTCTGTAATACCTTATATAAAGTACTATCCAAAAATTTGACTATTAGGCTCCAAAAACTCCTACCTCTCTTATTTTTGAGGAACAAACTAGTTTTGCTCCTGGCCGATCAATTTACGATGGAGTTATTATAGCCCAAGAAGCTATACATTTGGCTCAAAATAATAAGTCTCCTAGTATGTTAATAAAATTAGACATCAAAAAAGAATATGAAAAAGTTGACTGGAGATTTCTATGTAAATGTTTAGAAGCCTTTGGGTTCACAAAAAGTTGGATTAACCTAATATACAAATTCATATCTACACCTATGATATATTTTTTGATAAATGGAACTCTGGAAGGATTCTTTGGGATTTCAAGAGGGATCCAACAAGGGGACCCAATGTCTCCCTACCTCTTCACCATCATGGCTTAAGCCTTGGGGAGAGCTATACATACACAACAAATGGAAGGTTCTCTCAAAGGCATAAAAATATCTATTAATTTGGAACCAAATACTCATCAACAATTTGTTGATGATACCATGCTATATGGGGCTAGTGAAGATAATGAAGCTAAAACTTTTAAATCTATCCTAGACTCTTATACTACAGCCTCAGGGAAAGAAATCAATGATGATAAATCTAAAGTATTTTCTTTAACACAAATAATAAAACATCAAAACAGATCTGTAGAATTCTTAACTTTAAAATAGGTAGTCTCCCCTGTAAATACCTTGGATTACCCTTAGACAAAGGAACAAGGACTGCTTCTCTCTGAAATTCAACAATAGAAAAAATTAAAAATAAAATGAACTCTTGGAAAGGTAAATGGATCTCCTCAGTGGGCAGAGCCAAAATGGTCAAATCTGTTTTAGCCTCTATGCCTATCTATTAGTTAGCATGTATTAACCTTCCTCCCAATAAAAGACCAGAATTAAATAAAAATTTAAGAAACTACTTTTGGCAAGGTACTAGTGATGACAAGAAATTTCCCCTAATTGCCTGGGACAAAGTATGTTGTCCAAAAGATGAAGGGGGAGTAGGAATTAAAAACATTGGAGATCAAGGGAAGGCATTAGGAGATAAATTAGTATGTAAACTATATCATAATCCCCAAGCTAAGTGGGCAAAAATTTTAATATCAAAGTATTTAGCTGATAATAACCAGATAAACATCTTGAGGGAAAAACACCCTCCTAGAGCATCACGTATTTGGAACTTTATGCTAGAATGTCACTACATTATCTCTAGAAAACTTACTTGGAACTTTGGAACAGGGGAGGAAGCACTCTTTTGGGCAGAATCTTGGGGAGGGTATGAAGCATTGGATAAAAATCAATATAACAGATCCAAAGCCATATTAGAACTCTCTCCTGGTAGATTTGTCAAAGATTATATTAAAAAATCTACTAAAGGTATAGTGTGGGAATGGAAGGACTTCTTTGTACTTAATTTACCAAGGGATGAAGCTAGTCTTCTATCAGAGACAGTAAAAAATAGATATTTGGTTTGCAATTGTAAAAAAGATACCTTGGTATGGGATGGGGCCAAAAATGGAGAAGATAACACCAAGTATGGATATAATGTTATTAGAAGCAAACAAATCAGGAAAAACACAAATATACCTATTAATCTTTGTTGGAACAAATATTGCCTGCCTAAGGCAAGCTTGTGTACCTGGATAGCTCTCCACCAAAAGTTACTCACAATGGACAGATTTAAGAGAATGGCTTATGAAGGGCCTAGTAGGTGTCCTTTGTGTGAAAATGATGAGGAAGACCTCAACCAAATCCTACTAACATGTAAATTTTCAAACCAATGTTGGAAATGGCTAAGCTGCAACCTGGGCTGACAATCTGCATTTCCTAATACCATTCTTGGAATGCTCCAAGCTTGGCCAGAAATAAAGAAGGGTAGCATCTATGCTAATTTATGGATCACTACTCTATCAATCCTCATATGGGAATTATGGAAGGAGAGAAATAGAAAAATATTTAGAGATGAGAAAATGGAAGTAAGACAACTAATTAATAAAATTGAAGCAAGTATAATTGAATTTACTAATAATAAAAGTATTAGTTTGCAAAAAAGAGAGGCAAAGATGTCCTCTTGGGACAAGAAAATCAGGGGAAAATGGGTTGGCCTTATCCTCGCACCCTTCTATGGACCGGGAGAAAATTTAACTAAATCTAGGAGGGCAGAATGTGTATGGATACTGCCTCAATATGGATGGTTTAAACTAAACTTTGATGGTGCGTCAAGGGGAAACCCTGGTGTTGCAGGTATTGGGGGTTGTGTTAATAATAGTGAAGGTAGAGAAATTGTAGTATTTTCCTCTCCTATTGGTCATGAAACTAATAATAGGGCGGAAATACTTGCATTAACAAAAATACTAAAAATATGTGAAGATCTAGGTATAAGAAATCTAGAAATAGAAGGGGACTCAGCTTTAATAATTAATGCCCCTAGGACAGGATCTATGCCTAACTAGAGACTAAATGTGCTTCTTTTTGAAGCTATTTATCTTAGCAATTCATTTTCCAAAATTATAATTAATCATATATATAGGGAAGGAAATAAAAAGGATGATGAATTAGCAAACCTAGGAGCGGATGACACCACCATACCCCCTGATGCCCCTACAACAAAAGCACAAGATCTTCATACTTAAGTAATTCCTAAGGTATGATAGTAACATAATTCATCCCCTCATTATAGCATAGTAAAAGTAGTTTTTGATTCATTTATAATAACATATATTATAGTTTAATTATTAGTCTCTTTAAAAAATAAGATTACCTAATAAGCCCTATCTTGAATTGCCTAAGGTCAATTGCCTCATGAATTTCCTAAGGTCATTTTAAACTTCCCTTTAACACAACACCATGCTTGATCTTAAAGATTGGTCACATTAATGCATGTATAAAAATATGCAGGTATGTAAGTACGTATGTACATTTATATGTATGCATATATGTATGTAGGTATGTACATAAGTATGTATATATGTATGTAGGTACGAATGTATGTAGGTATGTATGTATGTACATATCTTTATAAATATGCAGACAAACCCCTTTTTCTCTTGTATACACTGGTACTTTATTTGCGTCAATTCAATCCCATATTAACACATGATGCTCATACACACAATTTCATATCTTATATATATATATATATTCATACACATTTATATACAAATCTATACATATTTATATATAGACATATATGTTTATCCATTTATATGGATAGTGGTATATATTTATATTCACACCTATACATATACTAACAGATATATATACACATATATAAATATATTTTCTTTTAAATATATATATATAT
>MU226618.1:1021877-1033053 GCA_018584345.1 Thuja plicata
ATATATATATATATATATATATATATATATATATATATATATATATTCATTGCAAAAGTAGATAAGGTAATATACATTAAATAGTGTTATAAACATTTGATGATATAAATTTATTTTATTTTTCTATGAATATATAAAAATTTAAGTTAATATAAATATTCTTACGAAGACATATATGTTGTAATCTGTCCCATTATATCCTCTTACTGCTAATCTGCCAACCTATAGAAGATGTATCGATGTCGCTTCCTTTCCATATAGCCACATACTTCTCTAGCCACTCTCCTTATATTTCAGCTCTTAAGGGACATAACTTAGGCAAGTGGTCTTCTTAGTATTAGGGAATATGACCACGCCCATTAAGTTCAGGGGTCCTCAAATTCAAATTTCTTTCGACACACCCATATCTGGGTCGAGGATAATTTTTTTTTTACTTTCTTCTCATCTTTTAGTTGTCAGGGCAGTTCTTAGAATCCTGGGTAGGGAGTGTATCAAGAATTTGGATAGGCACAAAGTGAACTTAGACATTCTTGATTTATTCATTGCCTCGGCCCTCCAAGAAGGTACAGACAAACTACCTTTGGGGATAGTCTGTAGAAGACTGTTCAAAAATTCTTACTTGGGAGACTTGGATAAAGTTCTAGCCAATATTAGGGAGGATATTACAATAACCAAACCGTGTTTTTATGACCTATCTTTGGTGGGAGGTAGACTAGTCCCGGCCTTTCCAGTTTTACAAGTAGATGACCTAGAGCTCCTTGTCGCTTGGGCTCCTACCAGGAGAAGAATTCTAAATTTCCTTTATTGTTCTTTCACGTTAAACTCCTAGATGGAGTGGACTGGATTGATTCTTTCATTTTGGAAGATCAAGTAGGAGTCTGGGAATCTGATTCAGAACTTAGCACCAATATAGATATACCATATTCAAGGAGACATTTTAATGTAGAATTTGACTCTCTCTCTATGAATGAAGAATAAAAGATGAGTAAGAAATTGTAAATCTTACTTTTAAATTACCAGCTACTAGTTTTTCTTTGATTGTATCAAGGATTGTAGATCTTTGCTCAGGAACATTGACTATGATTCTAAGAGATAATATATGTTTAATAGTAACCAGCATGGTAACCCCTATCTAACCCAAAATAAAGTTTACCCATTTTCCACAATCGGGCTGAGCTTTTGTCCTACCTCTGTGTTCTTGGTTACCTGGTGATTTCCTTCCATTCGCAGTTCAGTAATTATGTAATCTATGTAGTGTTTTCTACTTTAGTCAGCTTAGTAACACTTATCTATAATTAAATACATAAATATATATATATTTATATATAGATATATATACATACATATATATATATATATATACATATATATATATACTCTCTTATATTCTATCAGTTTGACTTAGTCATATTTAATTTCATATATATGACTAATCACAAATATACAGTTATATTCAGGGAGGTATCAGATATTGAGTATAGACATCTTGAAGCCTTGTTTCAATGCTTTTTAAGGTTATGGACTATTTCTTGTAGTTTCCCTATTTTCAACAGTCTTTGGTTGAGGTCTTTAGTAGTTATTCTCTCAGTGTAGATAGTAGCTTATTAGGGATAGGATAGATGGAGTGATCCGTAGTATGGGTTTTTAGAGTTATTGTCCGGAACTAGAACATGTGTCATAAGTGCTCCAGAAAAATTTGGATGCCTTTTTCTTTTTTGCTTTGTACAGCCCCGGACTTAGTTCCCAGGTATTGGGAGTCTCCTTTTATATGTTTGAGAGACTCTCATGTCTTAGCTTGGATCTTGTTCTGGTTATTAAGTTGGTATCTTAGAAGTTTGGGATTAGGATGATTCCTTTGGAAGACTCATCAATATTGTTTTGACAGGTTTACCCTGGGAAAATTTTTGAATTAGTCAGGTGATAGGCGTGTTATTAAGGGGACATATCTAGCACTGGGAAATTATCTCCTGATGGCTAACTGGCATATTTTTTATTTATATACATATTATATATATCAATATATATCAATATATATATATATATATATATATGTATAGATATATACTTATATTTACATATATATATATATAAATATATATAATATCATCATATATATTTATGTAGATAGATATATATCTATATATTTATGGATATATTTATATGGATATGCTATCACTAAAACATTAGAAATTCATTATGTATATAACTAAGCAATCACGTAAAAGGAAACAAGATGTTTCATATTATTCTCATATTAGAGAAAACCGGAACACAATAATTTTAAATTTGGAACTCATCCTCTGGTATTTAGCCTCTAAGACATATTTTTGGAATTTATTATGTTTTCATGTGTTTTAAGTTTTTAAATTGATGTATTGATAGGAATACAATCTAGACTAATTAATTCATAGAAAAACAGATATAGTCCCAAAGATGAAGATTAGTTGAAGCTAACCTTAAGACAGTATTGCTTTAAAATGATCATGTATTAGTACTCTTTCTTTTTCTTTCGACTAAAAGTGCAAGACTTTTTTTAGGGAGTAATCAATGTGTATAGCCGATATAAATAGAAAGAAATATATAATGACATGTCTGTACTGATATTTCACTTACTTTAAGCAGAGGCAGAAGTATTAGAGAACTATGAGATTCTTTTGCAGACTCTACTTATTCATCTGTTTTCAAGTTATCTGTTTTCTAGTAACACTTAGTCAAACTAATTTATGTAGAATAGTATTTAATTTTAATACTAACAATAAAATAGATGTGATGCTTTAAATAAGTAGGTTCTAAAACTCGAATCAAGTAATACCAAACTGTTAATATCTCATCTATTAAGGGAGTTTCAAACTAACGATTATGAAAAAGCATTAGACAGGTTTACCCTAGTGTTTGTGAGTGCAGGAAAAGGCAATGGACACCAAAGACATGATTTGGAATTAAAGAATCAAGGACAAAGTTTAAAATCCCAATAATCCAGCCTTAGGGATTTAAAAATCTTGTCCTGGGTATCTAATACCAAAATTAGTAATTTAAAGAATTGGTATTATATCTTGTAACTTTATGAAGGAATGCCTTCATTCTAATCTGTAAATGAGGGAATGCCCTCATAATAATTGTAATTTGTAATATGGACCTAGGGTCCCGAGCAAGACTGGAGGTTTTCTTCTCCATTCTTTCCTACTAGTGCCTGTAGAGAATGGAGTCTTTTTGTAAACTTGGGAATTTTTTATATTAATATAATCTATGGGCCTCGACCTTTCATCGATAAAAAAATAAAAAAATCAAATTCAATGTATCCATTTAACGAGTAAAATTTATTTTATATAAAGATCGTTATGTAAATTATGTATAGAAGATAAATACAAATTGAAGTTGGATTCCTTGTTTCTCTATATATTGTTTTAAAAAATGCTAAAATGAGTTGTTATGTGTTGTTTATAGGAATTTATCAAATAATAAATTTAGAGGTGGCATACCAGATTTATCAGCACTATATAGGCTCCAATACATGTAAGTGGATGGAACATTTAAACATATGTATTTTATTTTATTTTATTATTGTAATAGCTCTAACTCATTTGGTGTCCTAGGGATTTGAGCAACAATTCCATTGATACGTTCATAGTCCCTCAATGGATGACAAGCTTACAACAATTAAACACATTGTAAGTTATTTAAATATCCAATTTCAATTGTAGAAGAAAAGGAAATATAGATGAAAATTCTTATAATTTATTTTCTTGTTTTAGGGTTATGGATGATTGCAATATATCTAGACAAGCTTCATCATCCATTTTTAATATTGAAACACTTGAGACAGTACAAATGAAAAACAATCAATTGAATGGAACAGTGAATATTAGTCCCAATCCTTCAAGTTTTCTAAAATGGGTAGACCTTAGATGTAATGACATAACTGGAGTTCATGAGGATGGTGATGTGTCTCTATGGTGAGTAACATTTGACAATGTATCAATTAGAGAATTTTTTTTTTATCAGCATCCTCAGAAAACTTTAAGATTTAAGTGAAAGTAAATTGTAATATAATCCACAATTTTCCACAACAAGATTTATGCAACTTAATTAATATATTTCTAAAAATGTTCTTAAATCACTTAACTATACTAGGGAAATATCATTTCTCTCATTGACTATGAGGACTCTTTTCTATTCAAAATTTGTGTGTTTCATTGTTTCAATTGAAGATATCAAAGTTCAACTTGATTTGACACTACAAAGATAATATTTTCTTTGCTGTGTCTGGATTCGATTACATGTCACTTTTGTTATCAACATTTATGATCACATTCTATGATCCATCATTAGGATAAGAAATATTACAGGAGATGTGATCCATCATCAATCTTGTCTCTATATCTCTTTCTCATCATGGTGATGGATGACAAAGTGTGATCATGAGAAAGAGTTACAAGAGATGTGATCCATCATTAATCACATTTCCCACATATAGTTTTTACACACAAAAAATTGTATTTGCATTTGAATAGGAATATATGTTATCCTACAATATCAATGTTTTTTCAATGATAGGAATGAAAAACATGCTTTAAACATTTCTATGGAGGCATCAATGGTCTTGGGTGCCTGTGCACCATACCTTTCACTTCTATATCATCGTGTCAAGGATATTTTCTTGTTCTTAATAAAACTTGTTGGCCTCTTCCTCATGATAAATTCACCATCATTACAAAAACTTATCTAGTTAATGAAATTTATATCCTTATGCATCATGCTGCTATGATTTTGCCTCTTTTTTTGGACACTGCTAATCATTGGTTTCTCTTTTTCCCTTGGGAATGCTTTTTAGGTAGAAAAAGTAGGATACCATCTATCTTTCTTGAAGAATATTTATCAAAAGGGGATCAATTTCCTTTATCTTAAATCAAATAAGGGGTGTAGAAGAGTGCTCTACATCAATTAGGTATAGAAATTGAGTGTTATACCCAAATGATGCAGAGCACCTTCTGTACCCTCGATTCCAATGAAGAAACATAAACACGAAAACTGAGAAACATAAATGTAGATATCACAATAGCTAAGAAACATAAATGTAGATATCACAACAGTTGAGAAACATAGATGTAGATATCATGGTCACAATTTTTTGGAGACACAACATAATTGAATGGTATACCCAGACAATGCAGCATAACCACTACTCCTCTGGTTCCAAGTTGACACTGCGGGATCCAAGAATAAATTTAGAGAGTGCAAGAGTGATATAATGACCAAAATAATATAGGGTCCCTATATTATTTTGATCATTGTGGCCCTCCTCCTCTGCTCTCTAAATTTATTCCTTATCTATGGTTTTTGGATCCTGCGGTGTCAACTTGGAACTAGAGGAGTAGTGGTTGCATTGCATCATTTGGGCATACCACTCAATTATGTTGTATCTCCAAATAATTGTGACCATGATGCCTACATTTATGTTTCTTTGTTGTTGTGTCCTAGGACCCCTTATGACCCTTTATGACCCTTTACGATCCCTAAGAATACATGTTAGAGGTCTTAAAGTGTCGTAAAGGGTCTTAAGAGGCTCCTAGGAGGGGCTAGATGAGCTTCCACCTTCATGTGGTTGGCCCTTTTAGGTAGAGAATGTTAAAATATTCTCGAAACAAAGAGAAGATCATTTTTTTTTAAAAATATAGCATACCGTCGCAATTGCAACTGTGTTGAGAGAATGACCGATGCCAAAGCACTAGAAGGGACGTCCAGATATCAGAAATAGCCGACAACTGGATGTTGCATGTACAAAATATCCATCGCATACCCATTGTAATTGCGACACTCATAATGTGTAATGATGACAAGTTGACAATCCTAGATGGTACATATTGTGATGGTCAATAGTGTCTCAATTGTGATGGTATTCAGAGAATGACCGATGCCAAAGCAATAAATGTGATGTCCAGATGTCAGAATATTTTGACAACTAGACGTCGCATGCACAACATATACATTGCATACAATCATAATGTATCACAAAGACATGCTAACCATCATAGTTAGTGCATATTACGACAGTCAGTACCATCGCAATAACGACAGACATACCGTCTGTCGGTGATTTTGACATCAAAATTGCAACACCAGTCTGTGTTTCTTGATCGATGGGGTAGTGTTAGAAGTACGACACATAGCTATTGAAAAAGGAATCAAATGTACTAGTGACATCTGTAACTCAGTTGATCATCAAAAAAATGAATTCAAACATACAATCAATTGTAGTTCATCAAGCTGGACTCAGACAAAGACAAGGGTCAAGAGGTTTATGGGGCTAGCAAGAGGACGAGATCCAACCTCAAAAGGAAGGCTGAGAACCCGCTCTAGATGTTTAGGATTTGAAAAAAAATAGCATTGAATATGAGTCAACTGGAAGTAGAGGTCGGTAAGACCCTTAAGAACTTGACCTAGTCTATTTTCCTTTCTCAAGGTTTTTTGTTCTATTTTTTTGCTAGTTTTCTGTTGTCCGTTATCATGTGTTTCTATTGGACAACTTGTTTTGTTCTAGATGATTAAGCTTATTGCCTTATCTATTTTTATCTATTGTTAAAGGGTTTCAGGTCCCTTCAAAACCTATTTTTACCATAATAAAAAATAATATACTAGAGAAACACATGTTTCCATTGTGAAAAGAATTTGAGATACTTAAAAGGAATAGAAGACTATGGATTGCAGTAACCTAGGAAATTTGATTTTTCTTTGATGTTTTATACTAATGTAGATTAGGCTAGTTGTGTGGATGAAATGAATAGTACTAGTGTGGGTGAAATTTTTCTTGGGCCTTGGTTGGTTGCTTTGTCAAGAAAGAAAAATAATTCAATGTCTTTTTCTAGGTCGCAGAAGGTGAATATATTGCTATTTTATTATGTCGTACACAAGTATTATGGATGAAATAGGCTTTGAAGTATATTGGAATACTATTTGATGAGCCCATTTATATCTTGTGTGACAATACTAGTGCAATAAATTTTTCCAAGAATCCAGTACTGCATTCAAGGAAAAAACACATTTCAATTCAGTATCACTTTTTGAGAGAGAAAGTTTTGGAGAATGAGGTGAAACCCGAGTATATACCTAAAAAAGAACATATTGTTGATATCTTTACCAAAGAACTTTCTAAGGATATTTATGATTATCTCAAAGAGAGATTGGGGGTTATTTCCCTTCCTTTTTAGAATTAGATGCATATAGGGGTGCATTAGTTTAGTGGACTTTATGTATAATATTAATATTGAGCAATGGTGGAGGCTTCTTTTTAGGGGGAACTATGTGTAGTTATGAGATGTTATATATTCTTCAGGGGGAGCTGAGAATAATGAGAAATTAGTTTTTTAGAATCACCTTTTCCATTAATGTGAAAGGGGGAGAAATGAACATAATTAGGTATGAGAGAGTTGTTACTATTGTTGATGTGTTTCCATCAATGAAAAAGGAGGATATTGTTGTAAGTTTGAGTAGAATGAGTAGTTGGTTAGTTATTGATGTTGTCATTAATGTCAACATGATTATGTTGTCATTAGTGACTGGTTGGTGTGGATATATTTGAGTTTTGCATATAGTGGTTCTTAGAGATATGCTCTACATTTATTCTATGAGGAAAATTTATTGATGTGGTTTGGATAAGTTGTTAAGTAGTATTTGGAGGTATTAGATTCAAGATTTTGTGCTTTTGATAGTACTTTAGAATAATGTAACAGTGTATGACATAGTTTCCTATGTTATGTGCATACTCCACATTTCTCCGTGTATTGGTTTCTAGTGTTGAGAATTTGGATTTTGGATTATAATGTTTTTATCTTTGTTGAAGTAAGTTGGCACAAGTTTTTGGGTTTTAGAAGCATGGTTGTAAAGATCAACGGTGTTTAATCTAGGTTTGGCCAACCTTAGGTGCTTACACTTTCATAATGTGTTTCAGTGAATGAAAAATAAAGAGTAACATGTATGATGTTTATTTTGGTCCCTGCTAAGACATGTTGTGGTCCATTTTTCATTCCTTTCCATTGTAAGAATGTTTAAGTGCTAACCTAATTTAAATTATATTTTGTTAAGATGCATAAATAACCTTTGAGAGTTTTATCTAGCATGAGGATGGTATAAGTAAATATTAAATGAGATAGAGAAAGAAAGAGAGAGAGAGAGAGAGAGAGAGAGAGAGAGAGAGAGAGAGAGAGAGAGAGAGAGAGAGAGAGAGAGAGTTTCATGTGTGTATACTTGTGTGTGTTGTGAAAGTGTGTGAGTATGCAATGAGGTGTGTATAAGAGATTCTATATCCTTGTATGTGTGGTTTTGAGTTGGTGTGAAGTGTGGTATTATGCAGTGTGGAATTTCATATGTTAACTACCAAAAGTAGTGAGCAGAAGGTATCTACAGATATTTTGTTCAATTTTCTAAATTACATGAGTGATGGATCTTTTATCTTTTATTCATCTTCATCTGGGCATTGAGCCTTCTTCCAACCAGTGAATCCATTGACAGTGAGCCTTTCTATAGTGAGCATTCTATGTAAATTCACCTTAACCAATATCACACTAAAAAGTGTTTATATATTTGAGAATTAATCTTCTCCATGGTTTTTCCTTTAATAGGGTTTTCCTCGTATATATGGTGGTTCCTTGTGCATGGTTGTTTCTAATTTTCACATGTTCCTTTCATGTTTATATCATTCTATGATTGAAGATTAAGATAAATTTTGTAAACATGATTCAAGGAAAGATTTATAAGTTTTATTGACAATTGCCCCCACTCTAATTTATCATGTGCATTTAACAAAACATACATTTCCAATGAGTTTTTAGTATGCCAAAACCCTAAGATTAATTTTTGTCTTGTCAAATTTGAGCAGTTAAAATAATGGGTTAATTTGGATGAGGGATCGCAAATCAAGGAAAAATAAAGAGGTTGGAAAAAAATATGGGCATCATGGAGTGAAATAGACATGACCATCAATCTCAATAGATCCAAAAACCCTAAAAATGTCTGTCAATTTTCTGCATTTTGTCAACATCAAATTTCGCACAATTTTTTTGGGTTTATATGTTTTATGTCTTGACAAATTTTTATTGTTTGTACAAACCATCCTATGCCTACACAAAATTCCAGTCAGCATGCCTATGTTGAACACACATCACATGCTAAGAAGGGAGGGTGAATCAACATAACCAAAACCCTTAAAAAATCTACCATCAATGTTATCCACCACACAAGTTATTTGGTAACAAACAAACTGAAAAAATAATACATGAAAATCAAGATTTTTAGATGTGAAAAAAAAAAACTAGGAAAAGCGTTGGTAAAAACTTGCCTATAAAGGTAATTCACTGATATATAATATGATTACAAATATAGTATGAGCTCACTACTCTGTACTGTTGATGACAATTATTTAATTGTGTATTGTCATTGATGTTTACACAAATATAGTGATGTTTACAAATATGTCTAATCCTATTCGAGAATAGTCAGTATATTCCATGTTCTCTTGGGAATTGAAGAAGACCAAAGTGATTTTTAGTTCTAACTGATTTCACTCAGACATTACAGTAACGGTCGAGTGTTGAAGGATTACAGTGTTAACCGAGTTATGCTTTTAGTGTCAGTCGACTAACAACAATTTACATTTTATAGTTAATTGGTTATATGCAGCAAAAAAACTTAAGTTTTATTATTTATTTGGAAGGTTATTCAATCCGACTTGACAAGGATTATCATATATATATATAAGGTCAAGTGTGGATTGAATGTGTGCAAGATGCGTGTGAGTTTTTATATAAAGAGTGTAGGCAAAATCAAATGGGATTCTGATTAAGGACAAAACTTATAGAGCTACAATAGAATATTTGATCAGTAAGGACCAGTTTATAGCTAGGCATAGAGATCTAAATCAACAAAGATAGTTTATTCATCAAATAGTTAAATCCATTGTTACTCTCTAATAATTGTAGTAGTGATCTAAATCTCTTTACAGAGTAGACTTAACAGTCTTTTTGTAAATCCTCTCACAAGGTGACATTTCTACATTGAAGTGTTTGAAGACCTCTAACAAGGCCACTCCTTACAGGGTGATTAAATCCTCTAACATGGTCACACCTAATAGTGTGTATTGTAACCTTTAACATGGTTGGATCCTAACAGGGCTCACTTTAGAAGAGTGAAAAATAGTAACTAGTTGCAATTGGTGTTTTTTCCCAAATTGGGTTTCCACATTAAATCTTGGTGTCATCTGTGTACATGTTATTTTATTTATGCTTTATGTTTTTACAATTAATCACTAAAGGATAATCACAGTTAACATCTTAAAGTTTTATATGTTAACTGAGTGACAGTAGAATATCTGTGTTAACCGAGAAACAGTGATAAGTTTGATTAAGACATCTAAGGGGCTTGGATTTATTTTTGTGGTAACTGATTCACCCCTCCCCTCTCAGTTACTAAACTCATTTCCAACAATTGGTATCAAATAATTTGGTTCTTTCAGGGAAGCTTTCAAGGCCTAAGCTAAAGATCAGAGATGTCTTATAGAAGGGAGATCCCCAAGCTTAACAAAGACAACTTTGCTGCATAGAAAGATTTGATGAGGCTACATCTATCTACTATTGAAGACACTAGGTTTCAATTCTTAGATCACAAGTATGTGGAACCCCTGAGACCTATGTCTGTGGATCAGATGATGGACATGAAGAATCACAACATAATGATGATTAAAATAGCTTCCTCACTCAGCTATTCTGAGTTTGATGAAGTCAAGGACTGCCCTACTTCCTATGATATGTGGAAGAAACTACATGATATACATGGAGGAGATGAAAATGTAAAGAGAGCCAAAGAAGAAAGTCTCATAGGTCAGTTTGATCAGATGAAAATGAAAGAAGGAGAAGAGATTACAAAATATAGTGAAAAATCAAGAAAAGTGTTAGTGCCATCAGAGCTTCCAGTGGACCAATTGAAGACAAAACAATGGTTAGTAAGGTATTGAGAACTTTACTTCCTATCTATGCTATTAGAGTTTTAGATTTTCAATATATGAGGTGCAGTAATGATATAACTCTAGATGCATTGGTTGGAAGGCTAACAACTTTTGAGTTGGACAATTTTGACAATTATTCTCCTAATCCTAGCAATTTTGAGTCTGCATTCAAAGCTAAATTAA
>MU226618.1:1039703-1053384 GCA_018584345.1 Thuja plicata
ATATATATATATATAAGGTCAAGTGTGGATTGAATGGTTGCAAGATGTGTGTGAGTTTTGATATGAAGAGTGAAGGCAAAATCAGATGGGATTCTGATTAAGGACAAAACATACAAAGATGCAATAGAATATTTGATTAGTGAGGATCTAGTTTAAAGCTAGACATAGAAATCTGAATCAAAAAAGATAGTTGCTTCATCAAACTGGTCAATCCATTGTTAATCTCTAACAATTGTAGTAGTGATCTAAATCTCTTTACAGAGTAGACTTAACAGTCTTTTTGTAAATCCTCTCACAAGGTGACATTTCTACATTGAAGTGTTTTAAGACCTCTAAAAAGGCCACTCCTTATAGGGTGATTTAATCCTCTAATAGGGTCACACCTAACAGTATGTATTATAACCTTAACAAGGTTGGCTCCTAACATGGCTCACTTCATAAGAGTGAAAAAGAGTAACTAGTTGCAATTGGTGGTTTTTCCCAAATTGTGTTTCCACATTAAATATTTGTGTCATCTGTGTACATGTTATTTTATTTATGCTTTATGTTTCTACAATTAATCACTAAAGGATAATCATAGTTAATATCTTAAAGTTTTCTATGTTAACCGAGTATCACTAAACGGGGAGCAACTGGGAAGCAGGAACACTGGCGTGAGAAATTCAAATCTCTCCATGGAATTGGATTCTGCAGGTGATGCAGGCGATGCAGGTATTTCTGCCACAGAGGAATCCACTGACTCTATTGGGAAAGAGGACAGGAAATCGCATGGATTTGAGGGAGAAGGGGACCCAGGTGGGGGCCCCGTACTGGGGAAAGGGATAGTCAAATGGGCATCCCTATTTGGTGTAAAACCCTTAGGTAAGTCTGTACACCCACCTATTAGGAACATATCTAATATCTCTGAGGGTAGATATGCTATTGCTATTCCTGATCAAGTAATCGATCATAATATTAAAAAAATGGACAATGCCCTAGTTGGGACATTCATTGGGATTAGGCCTAATATTGAAGTGATTAGAGTGTATGTTGACAAGAGATGGAAACTCAAAGGCCAAGTTGAGGTGATAGCTATGAATAAGGGTTTTGTTTCTTTTTTTTTTTCTAATGTGAAAAAGATAGAACACAAGCCATCTGTAGTGGGCCATGGTGTATAGGAAAAATACTATGATTCTACAGAAATGGTACCCTAATATGGCTCTTCACAAAGATTTTATAGTCCAAGTCCCTGTCTGGGCGAAGCTCCCTAGACTCCCCTTGGATTATTGGAATGAGGATATTTTTGCAGGTATAGCCAGATCCTTTGGAGAACTTCTCTCTATCGATCCGGTCACAACTTCCAGAAGAAGACTTACACATGCCAAAATATGCATAGGTATGATACCAGATGTTCATATGCTAGAAGATATACAGTTGGAATCAAGATTAGGGAAATAGACTCAAAAAATTGAAATGAGTCAGTTCGCTTTGCTTGTTTCAGATGCAAAAAAATGGGGCATTGGGCAAAGAAATGTCCAATGAACAAATTCAAGAAATACCATCAGAAAAAAGAATGGAAGCCGACTGGAAAAAGTGTAGAACCATCGGAAGAAGAAGGTAGTAAGGAACCCAAGAACACAGAGAAACAAATAGAAGAGAAAAATGGACTGTCTAAAGAAAAATAATAGGAAGAGAAAGACAAAGGAGAGACATAGAACAATGAAGAGAAAAATGTGACAGAAGGATTGGGAAAAGATATGAAAGATCAGAAGGAGAAAGGAAATGAGACTGAACTAGCCAAGATTGACAAGATAGACTTTGTCAAGGACACACTAGAAGATGAGATCAATGAAATTTGTAAAGCCCAAGATGAAAAGGACAAAATTGATCAAGAGGATAACCAGTTGACTACTCAAGAAGTAGAGGAACCATCTATTAAACAGGGAGATCAGGAAAATCTCTATGAAAATAACATCTTCTTAGATGCTCAACAAGATATTGTCTTGGGACATAGACTATCAGAGATGACACAAATCTCATCACAAGAGGAAAGGAAAGACTTAGAGGAAATAGACAAATCAAAATGGGGAGATCAAGAGGAAATAGACAAATTACTTGAGAAACAAGACAAATCCAATATGGTGGAAAAAAATAAAAAAAAGAAGGGTACAACGTCAAAAGGCTAGAAGAATGAAAAAAACTACCAACTAGATGTTGGAGAATGCCAAATCTCACCACCAGGAAGACCACTAAGCTCTAGAAAAAGAAATCAAGAGGCATCTAGAAATATAGCAGATCGAACATAGAAAACTATTACCTAGTTGGTTATCACCAAAAAGAAATGAAGATTATATCTTAGAACATAAGAGGGTTAAATAATCCTCACAAATAGGATCTTATTAGAAATATGGTTAGAGATAACAAACCAGATATCATTCTCATCCAGGAAACTAAAATGGCTAAGGAAAAAGTTGAAAAGCTCAAATACTATAGAAATAATTGTTGTAGTGGAGATAGCTCGGAAGGAGCCTCAGGGGGTATTGTTACTTTTTGGAATGGGGATATCATTAAGGGAGAAGTTCTTATGCAGGAAAATAATAGGGCTTGCATTAGATCCCACCATATCAAGGAAGGAACCTGCTGGATTCTCACTAATATCTATGCTCCCAACATGAAGAGAGGGAGACACTCTTTCTAGATGAAACTAGACCAGGTCAGGAAGTATTTTGAAACAAAAAGTTGGCTCATTATGGGAGATTTCAATACCCCTCTTAAGGAAGATGAAAAATTGGGTGGAACTCAACCTAATTTGGAAAGTAGGATTGACTTAATGATCTTTATATCTAGTCAAGCTCTTACTAATATTGATCTTCAAGGCATCAATTATACTTGGTCTAATCAGAGAGTGGGCACTAATCTGATCCAGGTAAGATTAGATAGAGCCTTAATTTCTAGTGAATAGTTTCAGCAGTATAATTTTTCTTTAACTACCTTTATCAGAGCTGGCTCTGACCACTACCCGCTATCTTTTATTACTGACCCTATTGTTAGATGTAAGAACTATCCTTTCAAATTTGAAAAAATGTGGACTATTCATCCTAAAATGTACCTCAAAATTAGTGAATGGTGGAATATTAAGATAGAAGGAACAAATATGTATAGGATGACCTATAAAATAAAACATGTGAAAGACATAATTAAGAAGTGGAACAAAGAAAATTTTGGCAATATCTTTTTTTCTAAGGCTGATATTATGACTAAACTTAAAGAGGTGCATGAGTCTGTTCAAAAGGTTGGGTATGTGAATACTCTTAAAGAATAGGAAACTTAAATCTTGAGTAAATATCATGACATTGTGCACAAGGAGGAAATATTTTGGAAGCAGAGATCTGGAAACACTTGGCTGAGAGAGGGGGACATGAACACAAAATTCTTTCACATGATGACTACCAAACATAAGGCAACCAATAGGATATCTAAACTCAAAGTTGACAATAGACAAATGGAAAAGGAGGAGGATATTTCCAAGGAAGCTAGAGTCTTCTTCTCTAATCTTCTATCCCAGGATGACCAGCTTGACCAGGATCTTCAAAGTAATCTTCTAGAGAGTATTCCTAATATCTTGAATGAAAATGATAATCACTATCTTTTAGCCATCCCATCTAAAGACGAGATTGAAGAGGCTATCTTTTCTTTTGATGGGAATAAATCTCTGGGTCCTGATGGTTTTCCTATGTTCTTCTTTCATGGTTATTGGGAGATCATACATAAGGATATAATTGATTCTATTAAATAATTCTTTGGATCTACTAAAATTCACAGAGAAATGAATGGTACTTTCATATCTCTCATCCCCAAAAAAGGTGGGGCTGATACTATGGACCTCTTTCATCCTATTAGTCTATGTAACTCTTCCTACAAAATTATATCAAAAGTTATCACTTCCAAGATTCTGAATTTGCTTCCTAAGATAATTGCTCACCAACAAACTGGTTTTATTCCTAGAAGGCAGATTTTAGATTCTATCATTACTGTCCATGAAAACATACACTCACTGGCTATGGCTAGAAAAGAAGGATTCATACTCAAGATTGATCTCTCTAAAGCTTATGATAGAGTTGACTGGAATTTTATGCAGAATGTTCTAAGAACCTTTGGTTTCAACCCCAAATGTATAAAAATGATAGTGCAACTGGTGTCTTCTCCCACTTTCTCAGTTCTTGTAAATGGATCTCCTTCAGCCTTCTTTAAATCTTCCAAAGGTATGAGACAGGGAGATCCTTTATCTCATGTTCTATTCATTATTTTTACTAAATGTTTGGGCAGGTAGATTGAAATTACTGTCAGAAATGGGGATCTCAAAGGGTTAAAACCTTCCTCCTCAAACTATGTGTGCTCTCACCAGCAATTTGTGGATGATTCAATTTTTATGGGGGAAGCTACCATTAATGAAGCCCAGAATCTTAAAAATGTCCTCAACAATTATGGTAAGGCTACTGGTCAGCTTATCAACTGGACTAAAAGTTTTATTTATTTCATTAATACACCTGAGTATAGACAACACAAGATTAGCAGAATTATGAACTGCCAAATTGGGGAGCTCCCTACTACCTATCTGGGTCTCCCCCTTGGGATTAACCCTCCTGAATCCTTTTGGAGCTCTCTGGTGGAAAAATTTCATAAGAAACTTGCTGGGTGGAAAGGTGTTCTACTCAGTCAGGCTGGTAAGATTCAGCTTCTCAAATCATCTCTTCAGAGTATACCTATTTATGCCCTAAGTCTTTATAGGATCCCCAACAAATTTGCTGAGGCTATTGAAAAAATTCAAAGGCACTTCCTTTGGAATGGTGTTGAAAAAACCAATAGATTTTCTCTTATTTCCTGGGATAAAGTTTGTATGCCCAAGTCCAAAGGTGGTTTGGGTATAAGGAAAATCAAAAGAATGAGTGAAGCTCTCCTAGCTAAACTTGGTTGGAGGGGTTTCACACTGAAGGGTGAATGGAATTCTATTTGGCACAACAAATATAATAGGAAGTCCGATTCAATTATTGATTTTCTTAATGCTGAAGATATCTTGATGGGGTTTTGTATATGGAAGAATGTGATAAAAGTAAAAAATATAATAAGAAAAGGTGTGAAGTGGAAAGTTGGAAAGGTAAACAGAGTGGATTTCTGGGAGGATA
Organism: Thuja plicata; assembly: GCA_018584345.1. Lineage (NCBI taxonomy): Eukaryota > Viridiplantae > Streptophyta > Pinopsida > Cupressales > Cupressaceae > Thuja > Thuja plicata. The sequence continues at coordinate 1,044,866 of MU226618.1, forward strand.
TCTGGATAGGTAGCCAACCTCTTGTTATGAATACTGTTTGGGGCCCCTTTGCTATTTTATGCAAAGAAAAAATTGGCACTAAGGTCTTGGAATATAATTGTAATGGGATTTGGAAGGATCTTACTACTGTGGATGATGCCCTCCTATCTCTTAATATCACTCTCAATTCCATTATTCTTAATTCTGAATAAGATTCTATGATATGGAAAGATACTATGAATGGTAATATCACTATGGGATCGGCTTATAATCTTAATGAGGAGAACAAGGAAACTCCCTTCTGGGCCAAGGCTTGGATGAAAGGGCTTACCCCTAAAATCAACATCTTCTTCTGGACAATGATTCAAAAGAAAATTCTCACTCTTGACAACCTCAAGAATAGAAGTATGTATATTACTAATATGTGTGTTCTATGCAGGAAAGAGGAAGAAACGGTTAATCATTTGTTCATCCATTGTAATTATGCTAACGAGGTTTGGTCCTATTGGATGAAGGCTCTCAATATTAATTGGGTTTTACCCAATGATACCCAGAATATGTTCACCAGTATTAATTCTAAGAGTGAGTGCATTAGAAAGATTTGGAAAATTTCCCTTCCCCACATATTGTGGGCAATTTGGAAGGAAAGAAATGAAAGAATTTTCAGAGAGAATGAAACTTCCCCTAAAATTTTATTCAGAAAAACTCAGAATATGATTATTGAGAACTTCAAAATTATGACAATCAAAGAGAACTCTAAAGGAAAAGACGATAGGTCAATCCTTGAAAAATGGGGTATTAAGTTTGATGAGAAAACCCACAATAATAACAAAGAGGGAATTGCTTGGGAAAGTCCTCCGAATGGTTGGATTAAGATTAACTTTTATGGGGACTTGAAGGGTAATCCTGGCATTGCAGGATGTGATATGATCATGCATGATGAGAAAGGCCATTGTATTTCTGAAAGGGCTATCCCTATAGGGGTTCAAAAAAATCACATAGCTGAGGCTTTCGCTGCCCTCAATGGTTTAATTTTGGCTAAAGAAAATAACTAAAAAAATGTTTGGCTTGAAGGGGATTCCTTGAATATTGTTAAAGCCCTCAACAATATTTGTAAACCCTCATGGATGATTAGCAATATTATTGATTATGCTAAATCCATAATCAAGGATATGAATAAATGCATTGTGACACATGTGTACCGTGAAGGCAATATTTATGCAGATTAGGCAGCCAACTACGCATGCATAAGTGACCGAGTCTATACTTGGAATGATGAAAGCAGTTTGTCATACGATCTCATATCCCTTACACATAAGGAGTTGATCTAAAATAGGTAGAGAAATGAAACTCATTTATTTTAATGAATACAGATTACACGAGTGTTGTAAGTCTTAATTATGAGGATTTAATCCTCTACAAAGACACTTGGTGTCATATTATATTTTTGCACAGACTCTGGGGGCTCACGAGTATTGAGGACAACATTATTGAAAAGGAGAACAATGGTATTATTAATCACAAAGAGAACCAAAACAATATTGATAGAAGATACGGAATGGGTGGAGGGAAGAAAAGACATGAACCTACTAATTGTAGCGAATGGAAGATGAATGACAAAGTGTGGGAAATTCTACAGAAGGGAAATTTTACTGCGTATATGGAGAAGCTTCATGGAGGAAACCCTACAATTACAAGTTTCTTTATGTGTAATTGGAAAAAAGGTAAGATCAATTTCAATAATCAATGGATAGAAATAACAGAGGAACTCATTGCGGAGGCCACTGGCTTCCCTATGCATGGCATGAAATTTTATCATGACCGTAGTTATTATGATAAAGTGTATAAGAAATTCCATGAGAATGAGGAGCTGGCTAATAGACTTGCAAAGAAGGTAGGAGGCTTCTTTAGTGTTGCTAATATTAGTCACCCTTGGTGTTTTGTGCTATATGCTACTATCTGTTATCTCACCCTAGATGGCAGATTTACTAGAGCCTACAGGCATCACTTTGTTATCTTAAATTATTTTAGGCATAATGAAGATATTAGCATTCCCTTCTATTTAATGAGCTCTCTGAATGTCACCGTGAAAGAATTTTAGAAAGACCCTTTTGGGGATCATGCCTCCCACCAAGGCTTAATGGTTCTCATTTATGATGTTTTAAAAATGAGGAAGTTGGATAAATTTGTTGGTAAGGGTAAAATTCTCAATGATGTGGAGACTGAGGATGAAGAGTTGGGGGAAATATTTGATGAAGACACTAAGGATGAGAACATTCCTAGCACTAGGGGTAAGGGAAGTTTGAAGGGCATTTCTTCAAAGATTTCCAAGAATAAGCTGGAGAATGAGGATATGAACCCTAATCTGGAGGGTTTTAGAATAGAAGATGAAGAAACTCCCAAAAGCCAGAGAAAAAGGAAAGCTAAATTCAGGCCTAAGATTTTAGCCTTCAAGAAATTGAAGAGGAACAAGGGTATCCTCATTTCATGTGATGAGGAGATTCCTTGTCATGAGAATTTGGATAATAAAGAGAAAATGGAGAAAGAAAAGGATAAAACTAAAACAGAGACTGAGGAAAAAGAGGCTAGTCTTTAGGGTAAGACTAATTCTGAAAATACTGGGAATGCTAAGGAAAGCTTCAATATTGGAGCGGATAAGAAAGATAGCATCCTCTCTTTTGGGAAGTTCATGGCCACCATTGCTCAAGATATTAAGAAAATGAAGACTTATATCAATGATTAGGCTAAGATTGTGGGTATGATAAAAGTTGCTACCTTCGGGGAAGATTCCATGGCTACCAATCTGAAGAATTGGACTGAATCCATTAAAAAAGGTGAAGCCTTTGGGGAATTGGGCACACAAGTGTTGGCTATGGAGGATAAAATTAACAGCAAAGAGGTTGAAGTCAGCAATATTGAGGAGTGTCTATCCTCTCAGGAAGGTAAAATGGAGAAAATGGTTCTGATGGTTTATAAAATTTGCGAGCAGAGCTATAACATTTTGAAAGTGTCTGTTGAGCAATGCAAGAACCTGATGGAGAGATTCGAGGCCATTAGATGGGAGGAGAGTAAGGACCCCAAAGAGGGGATGGGTACTAGAATATGTACTCGCTCAAGTATAAAGAAGAAAGATACGGATGATCTCAGGCTGTCGATGGATAATATGGAGCTCCTTGCGGAGCAAGTGAAACATCTAATGGAGACCAGCTAGCTCCTTGTGCACTTTCTTTTTGTTTTCAGGCTATCTTTTCTCCGGCGCTGTCTTTTTTTACTTTTTGGATTGTAGGGCCTAGGGCCCCTATTTCTCTTTTGTCCAATTTTTTGGCTGCTTGACTAATCAGCTTTGTCTATCTTCTGATCTTCTGTACAAGGTTTTGGGACCTTTCAAATCCTACTTTTACTTATTCAAGATAGTAGAATATCTGTGTTAACCGAGAAACAATGATAAGTTTGATTAATACATCTAAGGGATTTGGATTTTTTTTGGTAACTGATTCACCCCTCCCCTCTTAGTTACTTAACTCATTTACAAAATGTACTTGTAACTAGAGGCTCACTTCCCATACAATATTGAACATAGATATGATCTCATTTTTTTGGAATTACAAACAGAGGCTCACTACCAAAGTAGAAAGATACATAATAGATCTTGTGTACTCAAGACTTACTGTCCTAGGGAAATAATATATACAACTCTTCACAATTTCTAAAGAGTAACTCTCCTGATAATGTCATTGTCCTAAACAAATGTATCAACTTTAGCAACACAGTGTCACTGCCTTGGCTTCTTAGTCATAGTCACAAAATATGAACCTCACAAAATAAATTTTTTCTCTTCTAAATTTTTTCTTATAGATCTTCACTTCCTCACAAAAATCTCTTATACTTTTCCAAGACACACACTATACTTATATACAAGATAGATCATTGGAATTACAAAAAGGTCAACCATGCCAAAAGAAAGAATAAAGCTAATTAAAAGTTGGCCATATCAACAAAAAATGACAATAAAGTTCATGCCAAGATCACCTAGACTAAAAAATAGGTCACACATAGCATGAAACCATATGAATAAGAGATAAATACTAAATATAATATAGGTCACACATAACATAAACCCACCTAGATAGGAGATAATCATTAAATTCAATACCCAGACCAAAAAAATGAAGTATGATCCACTCTAGGAGAGAGAGAGGCAATCATGAACATGTTACACATAGCCCAATACCATATCTACAATCACCAAAACAAATTCCATAATCATATTAAATGTGTAGAATTACACTACGTAAAGGACCATATCGCTTTATAGTTGTCTCCAGACCTCCACATGCTATGGTGAGATCCAATATCCATGTCAGATGCCATATCAATTTCCAGCTATCCATGTAAGAAGCCATCATAATACATTTATGGATCATAACACAAATCAATTAGAACTGCATCACTTGATAACACTATATCTTGATCAACAGGAACTTTTTTGAATCACCAGGAAACAACACAACCAAGACCAAATCCTGAATACAATAGAAATCATATCTGCACATGTTCAACACTTATTTCCAGAGCATAAACCATTTGGAAAACACAACTAAAAAACTGTCATCTTTAACTATATAATATTGTGTGTTCCTTTTACCAAACCATTGACTACCAGACCAATGAATATAATATAGAAGTCCCAACAACCATTATTTTCATGATCAATTATAACTCTCACAATCTCCATAATACATTACTATCTTCCATTATTCTACAGTACTAAATACATATTTGTCTTCCACTGTTATGTATCATTGTAACCAATGAATACATACCTCTCTTCCATTATTTAGTAGGTTTTGTAGCACTAACATGTCCAACATAATATCCTTACTTCTTTAGTCTATCATCCAACTTCCATAAATGTTTGGAACACTAGTTATACTTGAATATGCCTTCAAAAAATACCTCCATACCACAGTGTTTGAAAATACATACAAAAACACCTGGACCATAATGTTTGACATCAATGAAAACCAAAAAATAATATGTTTCAAACAATATCCCCCTTTTTCATTGATGGTAAACAACCCCGAAAAATATTTCATAAAAATAATATATATATTCAACTCCCGTAACCGAAATAACCAAAACATTGCTCATAAATATGTAAACAAATTTTCAAATAAAAATTTTCGTTATCTTTCTCCCCCTTTTCCATGAAGGACAAAGGCCAAAAACATACATGCCATTTTTCCACTCTCATAACAAATACTAGCATCAATCCAAAACAAAAATAATCCAAAAAGCCCCTTAGACAAATGCACCACTCTAATGCAATTAATTAAAGGAAGGAGGGGAAAAAGTCCCTTGCTTCTCCTTGAGAAACACAAAAGTATCATGGTGAAACATATCTTCAATGGTTTTCAATCCTTTTGACTGAATCTATATATAAATAATATTTTCAACTAATAGATCATCTTTATCTAATGAAATTGGAGAAACAACATACTCCTCACCAGTAGAACCTGGACATAAATGCCTATAGTTTCCTTCTACTCATCAACACCCTTTTTTAATTCCTCTTCACTTTCACTAGAAACAAACACAAGAGAAGAGTAGTTCTCCAACAATATTCTTCTAATTTTATTTTCTTGTTTACTAGAGGGAGAAACCTCTATAGACAACTTTCTCATTCTTCTGTCCATCTCTTTGTCTTTCCTTTCACCACCAAAAACAATTTTTTTTGCTACAACTTCAATTCTTGTAGCATCAATTTACTTTGGTATATTGATCAAATTTTCAATAATCTCATACATTATTCCTCTATAGTCACATAGGGAAACACATTTTCCCAAATAATTCTAGAATCTACAACTTCTATGTAGCAGAAATTCTTATCAACATAGAAGAAAACATCATCCTTATACTAGTCAATGACCTTAGGAGAAAACATATTTCTCATACCCAACCTAACCTTCAAATCATCAATGAATATTCTACAATCAATGAAATTGTTATCCAAGCTATGGAGATGCATCTTAATTTATAAATTGAAAGACAAATTATTTGTCAAATCTGCATTTGAACACAACTTAGTAGGTATAAATAAACAACTAATACACTATTTATTGATATATATTCACTTTTATGGACAAAAAAACATAAATTTTACATCCAAAAAATCCATCAATATTTATTACTATGCTAAGGAGATACTCAACAGCCAACCTAGAGAGGAGAAATAGTTTTGAATGAAAAATCCCCCTTAGACCTTACAACTTGAGTTACTTAACAAAAGAGGAAATAACACTCAAAATGGATGCTAGAACACCTTTATAAGAATATTATGTTCTCTCCATTAGATATGTCTTGTTATTTCCTTTTGCGTCTTCTACAACCATTGGACGATCATCCTTTTGATCCATACATTTGCAAAACCTTGCAATATGTCCTCTCACATTACAATTATATAAAACTGGACCATCCTTTTTCATTCTTACAGATTCATAATTCCTGAAATTGATTCTTTTTCTGTATTCAACCTTTCTATGTCCATATCCATTACAAATATAACAATATCCATTTTTACATTCTTAAAATTTCTATCCATATTAATTCTATTTCATCATTGAACTGCCTTATGTCCAAACTTATTACAATAATAACATCTTCCATTAAAAACATAACTCCTTTTCTGATTTCTACATTCACTAGCACTGTGATCTACTTTATTGAATGAAAAAAAGTTCTATTCATAGATGAGTACCTGGAATGAATAGGAGGAAATCTCCAACTCATCAACCCTTTTTTGTCGTTGTCCTTTGCCTATATATGATCTACCAAAACCATTTTGTCTTCCACTTTCTCACGATCTACCAATTTTTTTTGTCTTCCACGTACTTCCTGTTAGTAATAAATGAGAGGGGGGGGGGGGGGGTGAATTAGTGGCCTCAAAAATTTATCCTTTTCTCTTTAACCACCAATCAATACACCTCAGATTATTAAGTCCCTACAAGATTCATGCCATGAAATACTTGAAATAATAAACTATCTGTCAGTTTAGCTTGTCTGTCCTTATTCTCCTTGATAATTGATAAGCAGTAAAAACTATTTACCGATACTCAGTAAATATCTGGAGTATACCAATCAATCCAGAAATGCATATGTGAAATGTAAAACAATAAAGTAATAAACCATACACACATAACACATGGATTTTAACATGGAAAACCTATTAAGGGAAAAAAATACTGGGACCAGTACCCCAAATTTTCACTCTTCTGAAGTGGGCCCTGTTAGGAGCCAACCCTGTTAAAGGTTACAAACACACTGTTAAGTGCAACCTTGTTAGAGGATTTTTATACATAGATTGTCACTTAGTATCTAGCATCTATTTTGCTACCATCCTTGAATCAACCTCCTTCTTAGACTATCAATAGGCTTTAGGTAAATCTTACTACCATCCTTGAATCAACCTTCTTCTTAGGCTGTCAATAGGCTTTATGCAAATTCAATGCTTTTTTCATGAATCAACCTTTTTGGCAATCTGTTAGGATATACCTCAATTATAGAAGATGGTTAAGTCCTGCTCTGTTAAGAGACTTGATGCTTCAATGGTTAAACTGAAACAATGTGACCTATTTCTAATGCAACTTGAATTGCAGATTTTAAGATCTATTTAAGTACAATAACTCTCTGATGATTGTATCAAATCAATTCTTTGTGCTTGAAACTTTCTGCTCTATGATGCTGTGCTTCACTATTTGTCAGTGTCCGTGGAATTCCTTAGCTCTCCTTTAGCTTGATTGATCAGGACTGTATGAAGTTATCCTTCATCAGTTTCTCTTCAACATCCTCTTTCTATTCACTCCCCATGTATCTGATTGCTTGCAAAAATTAATTATGCTTGTCTCTTATATAGACATGATATTCCTGAAATTCTTGATTCTTGGCGTGAAAAACAATCCAGCCAATCTGATTTACGGCTTTAACTCCTGATTTATCTCGTAGTTATCTTCTTTCCAACTATATAAATATTATTTAAATCAATTACTTAACTCTGGGTGAATAAAACAAATAAAACAACTAGTTAAGTCTATCCTTAAGCTCTACCAGCTAGATATTTTGTCATTTTCTGAACTCTCTATTCTGTCGGTCAACTCTGTAGTTCATCGTCGGTGACAACTGCCAGTTTTGTCAATGGAACTTCAGTTAGCTTCGAGATCTCTGTCTGTCAGGCATCATAGGATTTTTCTTCTTTGGGCAACACTATCATCTGCTTGTTGGGCATCACTGTGAATTTTTCTTTGCCTTTACCAATGGTGTGCACTCCATCGGTGTTGTCTGTCACTCAGTGAATACTTGACTTTTATGCATTGCTGAAAGCATAACTTCTGTTCTATTGATTCTCTAAAGTCTTTTTCATTATGTACATGACCATACATATGATATCAAGTTGACATCAATGACAATACAAACCATTAACTATTTTAATGTCTTGCATCATCTTCAACTTAACATTATCAAACATTCAATCAGTTACATGTCAT
>MU226618.1:1060107-1073103 GCA_018584345.1 Thuja plicata
GGGGGTGGGCGGGGGTGGTGAATCAATGGCCTCAAAAATTTATCCTTTGCTCTTTAACCACCAATCAATACACCTTAGATTATTAAGTCCCTACAAGATGCATGCCATGAAATACTTGAAATAATAAACTATCGGTTTAGCTTGTCTATCCTTATTCTCCTTGATAACCGCTAAGTAGTAAAAACTATTTACTGATACTTAGTAAATATGCAGAGTATACCAATCAATCTAGAAATGCATATGTGAAATGTAAAACAATAAAGTAATAAACCATACACACATAACACATGGATTTTAATGTGGAAAACCTATTAAGGGAAAAAACCACTAGGCCCGATAACACAAATTTTCACTCTTCTGAAGTGAGCCCTGTTAGGAGCCAACCCTGTTAAAGGTTACAAACACACTGTTAAGTGCGACCTTGTTAGAGGATTTTTATACATAGATTGTCACTTAGTATCTGGCATCTATTTTGCTACCATCCTTGAATTAGCCTCCTTCTTAGACTATCAATATGCTTTAGGTAAATCTTGCTACCATCCTTGAATCAACCTTCTTCTGAGGCTGTCAATAGGCTTTATGCAAATTCAATGCTACTTTCATGAATCAAACTTTTTGGCAATCTGTTAGGATATACATCAATTATAGAAGACGGTTAATTCCTGCTCTGTTAAGAGACTTGATGCTTCAATGGTTAAACTGAAACAATGCGACCTATTTCTAATGCAACTTGAATTTCATATTTTCAGGTCTATTTAAGTACAATACCTCTCTGATTAATGTATCAAATCAATTCTTTGTGATCCACACTTTCTGCTCTATGATGTTGTGCTTCACTATTCGTCGATGTCCAAAGAATTCCTTAGCTCTCCTTTAGCTTGATTGATCAGGACTATATGAAGTTATCCTTCATCAGTTTCTCTTTAGCATCCTCTTTCTATTCACTCCCCATGTATCTGATTACTTGTAGAAATGAATTATGATTGTCTCTTATATAGACATGATATTCCTGAAATTCTTGATTCTTGGCGTGAAAAACAATCCAGCCAATCTGATTTATGGCTTTAACTCCTAATTTATCTCATAGTTATCTTCTTGACAGCTGTATAAATCTTCTTTAAATCAGTTACTTAACTCTGGGTGAATAAGATAAATAAAACAACCAGTTAAGTCTATCCTTAAGCTCTGCTAGCTAGATATTTTGTCATTTTCTGAACTCTCTATTCTATCGGTCAACTCTGCAATTCATCATCAGTGACAACTACCAGTTCCATCAGTGAAACTTCAGTTAGCTTCAGGATCTCCATCCGTTGGGCATCATAGGATTTTACTTTGTCAGGAAACACTATACAGATGATATCAAGTTGAAATCAATGACAATACAAACCATTAACTGTTTTAATGAATTGCATCATCTTCAACTTAACATTATCAAACATTCAATCAGTTACATGTCATCACTTCCAGACCACTAAGTCCTTTTTGTTTTTGAGTGAATTTTGGTCTACCAAAAACTTTTTGTCTTCCAATGATTTTTAAAATTCATTCTTCATTTTGTTAATGTTCCTTAGTAATTTAGAATGCACTTTGTCTTTTTTGAGTTCCATCTCGACTTCATCTTCCCAACTTCTATTGTATTGAGTTAGAAAACAGAAATTATCACATATGTTTTCAATATAAAAGATATTCCCAAAAGTCGTCAAACCTTTTGCAACTCTTTTACCAGTCTCTTTGTTTTTAATAACACAACCATCACTTTTGAAAATTACTTCATACCCTTTCTTACACATTTGACTAACACTTAACAAATTATGTTTTAAACCTTCAACATAATAAACATCGTTATTTATATTTTTATCATCAATTGAAATGGTTCCAATGCCTTTGATTTGTTCACTTCCTTATCTATAAATTATGATTGCTCCTCCATCGTATTCTTTCAACTTAATAAATCTTTTCTTGTCACCTATCATGTTTTAAACATCTAGAATCTATAATCCATGCATTTGCAACAATTTTAGCGCGTAATGAAATATCTTCTTTCTTTTATGAAATAGCTAGAAATAGAGAATCCTCAATAGTTTCATCAATATCTCCAACTTTAGAGAAGTTTCCTCCTATGGAACATAAAATCCTTTTATCTTGCCTTTGAAATTTGTTCTTTTCTTGAAATCACCTTTCTTTTGATTTTCTTTTTTATCATCATATTTTGATTCACTATAATATTCCTTATACTTGAAATCATTAGTAAAATGTCCTATTCTTCCATAATTAAATCACTTAAGAGGTAACTTACCATTTTATTTTTCAGTGACTCACATGAATCTTATTGAATGAAAAGATTTACCTTCCTTTGACATCTTGCCTATCTCTGGCTCAACTTCTTCAACAACTTTAAATATAGTCTTTCTTTCTCCTTTCAAATTTTGTAATCTCAAATACATAAATTGAATGAATAAGTTAATCAACAATATACTGACTTAGATCATTTATTTCCCTTATTGAACATGCCATTGGTAGGGTTAATAATATCTTAAGTATAACATCTCTATGTTCTAGATGTCCATCAACAACTCTGATTCTATTAGCAACATCTGTGACTCTATATATGTAGCTTTCAACACTCTCATCTTCTACCTTTCTTAAGAAATCATACTTCTATTTTAGGTTCATCAACCTTGCTTGTTTTGTCTTTGAATATATTTCATATATCTTTACCATCTGAAAAAGTAAGCAGTTAATATTGTGCTCATTTTGGGACCATTTCTAGCCCACTTTAGTGTGCCCCTTATGGTAGGACCTCATATTGCACTTAAATACGTAATTAATTAAGATATAGGTCCTCTTCCTTCTTCAAGAATAAAGGTTGGATCCAATTTCTATACATTTTTTTTCCATTTCCATCCATTAATAATTTATTTCCCTCCCATGTCCTTTTACATGCATTTTACACTTCCCGATTGGCCCTAATTTCTTGACAAACCAAGGCTTCTAGATCTCCATTTTAGCGCACAACCCTAGGTCCTGGGATGGGTTTGAAAAAGTCTTCTTGGACAAGGCTTAAATAAGTGAGCCTTGTCCTACGACCTTTTCATTTAGTGGGTTCTGGGCCCTATGCAAGTTTTTTTCTCCTAGGTTCTTAATCAGGGTCGACCTTGAAAAATATGAGCCCCAAAATATCTATAAAAGGACACCTCTTCCTCTCATTTTTAGATCCTATATTCCTGCAAGAATTATTGAGTAAACTATAATGCATTTAAGACATTAAAGTGTAATAAAATATCCATTGACTTCATTCATCATCAAGCATCCAATGCATTTTATTCCAAGATAAAGATCTTTTCCCTATTGGAGGCCAAGCAAAGGAGTGTAACATCATAGAAGGAGATCTACATCCCTGCATCAAATATTTATATTCTTATTTTTCTTCCATTTAAAAATGAGATGAATTACAAAATTTACTACATGAGGTTTTGTCTAACATGATTTCCTTTAGTTTTTTGTGTGGAGTCCAATCTATTGCATCACCATTCTTGATCACATATTTAGAGACAATTGCATGTACATGGTATTATATATTTCATTGTTTGTCTCTAATCTCTAGTACATGTCATCATTATTTCAATTACATCTATTTTATTTTACAACTAATTCCTATATAGGGGTTTGACCAAGGAAGACCCCTCCCCACAAAAAAATAATTTTTTTTTTGTTTAGGAACATGCGATGGAGGTTCAGATCCATATTTTCAGAGTTACAAAATGAGTGACAGGTTTGATACAAATTTCACCATTTTTTTTTCATCCAAGAAAAAGTTGACTATCTTAGACAAGGCTGAATTGATTCAGCAATGTCCTTAGGATCTTCATTTTTCACAGCTAGAAGATATACGTACTAGGGTTCTAGATCCATAACAGTTTTTATTTTTGACAACATAGTGACAGTCAATTCCAGATCTAGAAATTCATCCTTCTCCTTCTCACTTCAAGGTAAATTCATTCCCCTATTACTTAATCACTTATCATTTTTACATATCATCATCATTCATCACAAAAGGAATCCACTAGACAATCTATCCCCATATTTTGTGTGGATCATGAATTTTCACCCTTACTCTCTTGGTTGTGTAGATCAGATTCACCTTATAGTGAGTTTGGTATTCTAATGTATGTTGAACTTGGTGGTCTACCATTGTGTTAGAATAACTGAGAGGGGGGGGGGGGGGCNCTGAATCAGTGGCCTCAAAAATATTCCAATAAATCAACCCAAAAACTTAGTACCACAATATTAAGCCTCTAGTTATCTTCAGTCCTACAAGATGAATGCCTTCAAATAATATTAACAAATAAGTATTTCTCAGAGTTCACTGTTAAACCTTATTCTTACTATTTACTGATTAGCATTCTTTCATTTACCAAAAAATAGTAAATTGCTTAGTGTATACCGAACAATCCAGAATTAGTTATGTGTAATGCAAAACACTAAAGTAATGACTCATAAACACATTGACATATGGATTTTTAATGTGGAAACCCTGTTAAGGGAAAAAGCACTTGGGAGTGCTAACCCAAAATTTTCACTCTTCTTAAGTGAGCTCGGTGAAGAGCCAACCTTGTTAAAGGTTACAAACACACTGTTAGGTGTGACCTTGTTAGAGGATTTAAATAGAATATTTTGTCACTTGATATCTGGAATCTCTATGCTACCTTCTATGACCAAACCCTAGTTTATCAAATGGTATCTGGCATCTCATGCTATCTTCATGATCAAAATTTTTTATACTCCTTGGGATGTATCTCAATATAGAAAGGATTGTTTAGTCCTGCTCGATTAAGAGACTTTCTGAATTAATGGTTAAACTGAAACAATAAATGATCTGTTCACATATACAACTATACTCTGTAGATTTTTAGATCTATTGTAAGCTCATAATACCTTTCTGATAAATGTATATTTTCAATACCTTTGCTCCACTTCATTTTGCTTGGTGATGATGTGCTTCTCTATTGCTCGGTGTCCATAGAAATATTTATCTCTTTCCTCAGCTTGATTTATTAGGACTGTATGAAGTAGTTCTTCATCAGTTTCTCTCCAGCATCCTCTTCTTCTAACCGATTTAATTTCTTGCATTACCTTTCTACATTTTGGTGAACAACTTAACATCTTCAAACATTCAATTAGTTATGGTTCATCACATTGATCACAATTTCCTTGATTACATTTTATTCAACCTGACACATTACATCACTAATATGATTTTGCGTCTAGATATCCTTGTTTGCATTCATAGATTTATCACATTGTATGCATATAAATATATAGGTTCACCATTATATTTTGGTGAACCCGATACTTTCATGCATTATATTTTTTGATTTGGTAGTTAGATCTTCTTTGAGTGATCTCTATTGTGTGCATTGGTTTATCTTTCTTTTGCATTACAGTAGATCCTATCTTCAGCACATTCCTGTTTTAAGATCTAGTTTAGTGTTGTTAACATGGAACTCTCTAAATTGGATTGGTGTGCAATTACTTATATCATTACCTTCATTCTTACCTATATTTATCAAACACATGGAGTGAATCAAATATTTTTCCTTTCATTACATTTGAATTCCTTCATGGTATTCTTTCATATGGCATAACGAGGTTAACCAATATATCTCTTCATTATAAGGCATATTTCAAAAAAGTTATCAATGTTTCATGTGTGTTTCTCCTTCACAATTTAACTAAATGTATGTGATATATATATAACATAAGGGCCTTTGTTAATGAAACTCATGCTACTCTCCCCAATATTATTCCTCAAAATCTATCTCCTAGTAATCATATGGATAATAATGTTTGTAATCCTTATCAGAATATTCAAGATATTATTCAGGATGTTGATGTTAGACATTTCCTAGATGATTTCTCTCCAAAAATAAGGGATAATACTTCTTATTCTTCCCAAACTAAAGATAGTAAGGATGATGATATTCCTAGAGAAACCATTTACACTTCTCCCACTCATAGAATTCAAGAATCTACATCACAACTTATCCAACATGATCAAGGATTTAGTGATAAACCATCTCATAATCCATAACCAAGACCACGTTTGAATATTATATTGCCTAAACCATCTCATAATCCTTCACCTTATAGTGATCATGATGTTTTTGATATACGCATTTATCTTAATATCAAGCATCATTCCCAGATAAGATTTGATTATAGATTTTTTTAAAACCTGGACAACAGCATTAATGATGAATTCTCATGTTACTTTCATTACTCTAATAGGTATTCTCTTTGTGATTGTGTTGAGTTTAGACAATTTGTTCAAGATTTGGTTAAAAGATCTCTTCTTATTTTAACAATAGATATCCTACATTTTCTTCATATAAGAGAAATACCTCAACCATTATTTTTCCTATTATGTTTCCCTCCATTATGAAATATTCTTTGTATAAGATGCACAAAGGGAATCATATTAGGATTATCTTTCTTTCTCTCCAAGCCAGGGGCAAGGTATCTTTTCTTCCTTTCTTCTTTTAGGGATCCATTTTCTCCCTTTATTGGCATGTTTATTTTATACAATGACATCCTTGATGACATGCATTCGTTGTTTTACATAAGGATATTGACATCCTCAATTGAAACCTTATGTTTGATTGCATGCACATATCTTTTATACATGAGAAACCATTTAGGGAGGTTAATGTGTTTTCCCTTATTCTTTCCTTTTTTAGGCATCCATTATCCATTGTGATCTTTCATCTTTTATACTATGATATACCTTCTTACAAGGATTTATTGTTTACACAAGGATATTCATCCAACATTGCAACATTAGTCTTGTTTGAAGGTACATATTATGGAGGATCTATCACTTTTGGAGTATATTGAATTTCTTTCCTTTTCGAGGATCCATTATCTCTTTGTTGTTCATCTCTTTTATACCATGATGTCCTTCCATGTATGGAATGGTTATGTAGGATATTTCTCCTTCATGATATTTGTATCCTGTTCTTCCTTACTTAGAAGATCATATCATGTATACATGGGTTGGCCACTAAGTAGGCATAAGGTGGAATCCTTCTTCTCCTATCTCTCTTTCATCTATGTGGATTTGCTATTATTTTATGATGGTACATTATTTTTGGCATGAGATTCTTTGTTTCATGCAAGATACTAACATATTTTCTTAAAAATACTTTTAATGCCTCAAAGGGCATGTATATCATTTAATTATCATCATTTTTGTTTCATTTATTTCCTTTATGACTTCTTACTTTATATGTAATGCCTTTTCTAGCATAACACGTCTATTTTACATTATCAATTTTCTCTGATTACCAATTATTTTGCATGTAATTTCTTGTCTATTATGAACTATCTATCATTAAGGGTGTGTTATATTTTGTCTTTCCTTGATACTTGAGGGGAAATATTCATTGTATATTATTCATTCTCTCTTTTCTAAGGATCTACTTTACTTAGTACAGTGGCATTTGTTTATCATGCAACATTCTTTTCTTATAAATAATGGATCATTCGGATTAATAATTCTCTCTTATGAAAGAGGTGTGTATCCATTATCACAAAATATTATTTTAATTGGAAAAAACATGTTCATATAAACACATTACCTTACTAGGAATTCAAAAGCTTGTCATCCTTCATCAAGAATCCCTATTTCACCCGGTAACGGGGGGCTAAATTGGTGCATTCTTGTTCTCCTCACCTTCTTTGTCTTGAAGAATTTATCTTTGTCCAAGAAATCATCTTGAAGGTAGATGTATTGTAGCCAAGATATTTTCCTTTCAAGGGTTTCTTCCCATAAGTAGAATATCCTTTCACGATTATCTATTTTATTAGGTCATACGAGTGAATGCTCTTAGCTAAGTTCATAGTAATACCTTGTTGTTTTAAGGATATCTTCTTTTTGATTGGAAGTAGGTATCCTCCATTCTCAACCTTATGATGTCTCCCACATTTCCATCATAAGGAGGGGGTATACATACAACCTCCCTTGTACATTATATATAGTTTTTGTTCATTGATCTTGTTGAGCGTTGTATTTACACAAGACAACTTGCTAGGATCTCAAGATTTGATTTCCTCTCTTGAAAGAATAACAAAGTTTTAACCAAGGTTCTTCGGGGTCGGGTCACAACTTTCTTGGTTAATCAGTTGAAGATAAATGTGAATGTTCATGAGGAGGACTTTGCTGGTACGTTCAAGACATCAAACTGCAAAACAATCTTTAGTACTATTTTTTGGGGTTTTATGTTTTAACAAGATTTTCGATTAACTAAAGTGTAATTTTGTATTTCAAGATGATTACTTTAAGATTTAAGATAGAATTCAAAGGAGAAAGGTAATAATAAATAAAGAAAATTACAAAAACAAAATCCTATGGACATAAACCGTTGTAAATCCCTTCCTTTCAAATTGAATGGTGGGGAGATTTGGAAGAAACCCAAGAGGTATAAATTAGACAAAGTCGCAATTCTATACCCAATGGATGCAAGCTTTTGGAGACGATGAATTCACTCGTGCAAGATATTCAAAATCTATCAAATCGTGAAGCCACCAAGATGTACGCATCCATGAGATGGATTTATCATTAAGCCTAATAGACGTTCCCTTCCACACATTCATCACAACAAGGTAGATAGACAACAAAAAACTCCAACTAAGGTAAATGCAAATTTGAAACACAACAAAATATAAGGCTCTTTGAAAATAATTAATACTGTATGAACACATTCACCAATTCACATAGATGGAAGAAATTAACACACCACAAATGAAGCACCAAATGTAGATCTTTATTGCATTAAGAATTTGATCCCATTAAATTGATATGATTACAATATATAGAGTTTTTGATCTACCAACTCTGAATGTTGAAATTAGGGCATCAAATAGTCTAAATTTATGAAAATAAAATAAAACTAAAGCTTTGATGAAAAGAAACTATTGCTAACTGATACTAAATAGCTTGCATGGATTTTAAATCTATTTACAATCAGTTTTTCCATGCAAGAGGGATCAAACTCGTCAAGAAAAGAAAGAGAAAGAAGATAGGGTTTCTTCTGTGAACTTGGAATCTTCTTCTTGATTCTTGGATTTCTTCCTTGGAATCTTCATCTAGTGGTTCTTCTTGTGGTGGGAACTGATAGGGGACTCTTAGTCCTTCCAAAATGAACTCAAGTTAATCATCAATCTGATCTGGAGTTCAACTGACAAGAAAAAAGGTGATCTCACTGGAAACACTCAGATTTTTGCCCCCCGACCTCTACTCTGAAGTTTTAAGTGCCCAAAATTTGTTAAGTGTCGAACCACCCTGAAGGTTTGAAAGTTTCAACCCTCTCAGAGGCTGAAAGGTTGAAAAATCTAGGAGGCTAAAAGGTCAAAAAACTGGAAGGCCAAAAGTTCAAAAGCTGCATTGTCTGAGGGGGCCAAAAGGCCGAAACCTCCCTTTGGTTAAAATTTCTAAGTGCTGAAACTATTTTCCCAAAATGCTTAAGCAGTCTGAGGAGTTAGTTTGGGAAGACTTCTAGATGTGCACCCTGGAGCATCTATTTGATCTCCTAAAATTCTTCATAGTTTAATTCCTTCCTTTTTTCCCTGTTGACCTTTCGTTCTTGCTTCTCTTTAAATATAGTCAATTTGGAAGCAAAGAACTAGCTCTCCTCTTCGTGTTCTGATATCCTTAACATCTATTCTTTTGAATAGAATAGCTATTGTAAGGCCTCCTTAGTACTGATACCTACCAGAATATCCTTTAACTATTGGACCACTTCTTTTGATGGCCATAAGATATGTTTATCTTCATCTTAGTACAAGTCAAGGCCAATTCCTATGAAGAAAAATTATATTTCTTCTACCCATTCCAAGAACTCTTTCTAATTTTCCAATATAGAGGCATGATATTTCTTATAGACCTTGATGATCTTGGCCATCCATTTGATCTAGGTCTCAAAGTTGTTGGGCTCTTCGACTTCATATATTTTACCAATATTTGGAAACATTATTTCCTGATTATTTCTAGGTCTTGGAAGGCAACTTTCTATTTGTCTATCTTAGAATCTAGGCTGCCTTCATTCTCCATCAAGTCTATTAAATTTGTAGCTTCAACCAAAATGAACCTGTAAGGCTTATATATCCATTTGATGGCCTCTTCTCCATACTTCTTAAAGTCTCCTCTCCAATCTTCACTTGATTGGATAAAAGAGAGGGTCAAATATGCTGGCAAGTCTGGGGTGTTCATTTTCTGTAATACTTCCTGCAATGAGGCCTCTGGGAAATTTGGTTCGATAGGACCAACCATCTTGTGAATGAACTTCTTCAAAGCTTCATTCTGTTCTATCAATGATTTTATGGTTTACTCATCCTTACTAATGAACCCTAGAGTATGCTTAAGCCTTAAGGCTGCCAGTGTTTTTCTCCATTCCCTGGTGGGCTCCCCCAAATCCACCTCTTCAAACTCATAATCTTCTGGAGTTTCTTGTGTTTGAGAGGTGCTAGTAGAAATAACTACAACGCGTTCCTTCCAGCGATCCCTGGTGTCTTGGGTGACATAGGACATTGTCTATGCTGGTAACATGACCCCTGTTTGGTGGAAGGATTTCCCTACATAAGCCGTATTTATATGTTCCCCCTCATCCTCATTTGTGTAAGTTATTTTCCTCAATTGAATCTCTTTAGTGAACCATGTAGGTTTACTAACTGTGGTGACTGGCTCATATGGGGCAACCTGAAGGACTAAATCAACATTTTGGGATCCTGGGGTTACTTCTTTATTTGTCCCTTCTTCCTATTCCCTTCACTATTCACCCTCTCCCTTATTAATTCCTTCTCCTTGTCCTTCTCATTATTCCCTTCCCTCTTCTGCCTTTTCTTCTTCTATTGCCTTATCTTGTTTCTCCTTATCTTGGTCTTAATCTCCTGAGGAGCTGATCAACACTTCCATATTAATACAGGTCATTAATTTCAGTGTGGTTTTGGAAGGTGACATGGATTTTGCACTTACTAAACCTCTAGGGGTTGGGATGAAGCAAGGAAAAGAGACTGATGGTGAGGGAGTCGGTATAGGAAGAGTTTGAATGGGAAGTGGTATAGTGGTAGTGGGAGGCGGAGTTGGTGTTGGAGTTGGGAGAAGTGGTGGTGTAGTAGGAATTGGAGGTGGGAGAGAAGTCGGTGGAGTGGGAATGTGAGTCGGTGGAGTGGTAGTGGGAGCCTCTCCTGTATCCTTATCTCCTGTTAGGTCTTGGGCTATTGGGGCATCTTGATTTCTAGGCCCTTGGTTTGTGTTAGAGCTCACCTCTTTGATAGGTACGTTAGGTACTGGATTGCTGAACTGAGTGGGAGGTGGAGTGAGGGTTACATGGGGCTGGAAGAGTGATGGAGCTCCCATGTCATACCTTGTTGCATAATCTAAGGTGTCTTTACCTTGGTCCAAAAATCCTTCTAGACCTTCAAAGTCAGATATCTAGAATTCATCTAATCCTAAGGCCTCTAAAGGATTGTCTTGCTCCTTAGTCTCCTCTTTATATTTCTTGGTAGTTTCCTTTTCCTTCCTCTTTTAGGATCTTGTCCTTTTGACTAGAGGTAATTCTTCCTCTTCTTCTAGTTCTTCCTGTAAGGTCTCTAGTTGGGGAGATGCATAAGCTCTCTTCCTTTTATACATTTTCTTACACTTTTTAGTAGTAGGAGGAGACTGGCCAAAAGTGGAAGGGCCTTCATGTTGTGGGGCTTGTGATGATTGCACTGGAGGGTCTATTTGTCTAGTCATTCTAGTCTTTGGAGCTTTGTGTGTCATATTTGACCCATACTCTACCACGTGTTCATTGCAATAGACTATGCTTGGCTTCTGTGGTGGCACCTTCTTATATTGTGGCACTGTATTTTTCTCTCAGCATTGTTTATCTACCTTCTTGGGTGGATCCATTAGTGTCTTTACCAGGATTGGATCTATCTTATAAGGCCTTTGGATCTAAGTTTTAGTTGTTTGGAGCACATGCCTATCTCAAAACTCAATGTCATCATTCTCATCTTTATCAACTTTGACATTCATGATGGGCCTGCCATATATCTTATCTAAAGTGTAAATTGCCTCTAATACCCTGTCTGAATCATTTTCCCAAACTTTTGGGGGAATTTGGGTCTTCAAAGTATCTTGTGCAAGGGTAAGGGAAATATGGCAATAATCTTTGATCCTAACCTCATGATCATCTACACAATTGATCCAGTGATCTTCAAGATGTGGTACATGGATATAAAACCTGCCAATGATGAGGCTATACGTACCTATTGGGTTGAACCTGGGCCGTACCATTTTGTAAAGCTACAGTGGGTATTCATCCCATTTGAAAGCTAAGGATTTGCAAACCTTTGTATCTTGTAAAGTGTATGGGCCCAATAGAATAGGAAAATTCTAGCAATGTTTCTTCTTGTGCTTTATATGCTCATAGGCATTAGCGAGCTATCTAGCCATTTCTAAAGTGATTATCCAATCAGATGGATACCTCGGTAACTTCCTAGGTTTCAAAGTATACCCTTCCACCTGGATGTATGTGAATGTCATATATTGCATGTAGTAGGCCCCACTGGCCCTCACCTTGGCAGCTTCTTCCTCTGAAATCCTCTTCATTCAATGGATTAGATGATTGTGAAGATAAAGGCATCATTGACTCTCTTATAATTAGGGATTTCTTCTGACATATTTGTCCTTTTCATCAGCTTTGGGTATACAATCTGGGGCCAAGCATTTGGATCATTTATGTTTCCCCTCTTGGTGAGTCCTGGGTAGTTTTCCCGTGCTGCCAATAAGTACACCACATAGGTACTCAGATAGAATTTGGGGTTGTACTTGTACGCCTCTCTCTCCGGTTTCCCACAGCTTTCCAAGGGCTGGGGTTAGTAGCCAAGGTTCACAAGTGCATGCAAATCTATTAAGCAATAACTACTAAACGAATGATGGAAACGTAAGCAATAAAA
>MU226618.1:1073203-1087156 GCA_018584345.1 Thuja plicata
AATTATTTAATTAATGTTGAGAATTGGATTAGATGATTTGAGAAATGAATTTAGAAGAAAATAGATGATTAATTAATGATTAAGAAACCATTAATTAATAGATGAAAATTAGTGTTTTTAATGTAAAGTCGCAAGCCTGTCCATTTTAGGGTGTCTACAGTACTTTACT
Source organism: Thuja plicata (assembly GCA_018584345.1). NCBI lineage: Eukaryota > Viridiplantae > Streptophyta > Pinopsida > Cupressales > Cupressaceae > Thuja > Thuja plicata. The sequence continues at coordinate 1,073,373 of MU226618.1, forward strand.
AAAAATAGCTGTTCAACCAACCTGTCACTAATGATGGTTCCCCAATTAAACCTAGACTTATGGTCTCTAATCTTCTCTATTAGGAGGATCATCCAATTCTGTAGCTGGATAGACTAAGGTAGTCCATATATCTGGCTTAGTAGATTTATTGTTTCCTGGATATCATCTTTCATATACCCCCTCCTGAGGTCTATCTTATCCAGTTTGTGTTTGGGGAGAGGTTTCTTGAGGTATTTTTTATTGACAATGTCATATGCCTCTTCCCCTTTGTTGTTAAACCATCTGTTGCCTTACTCGATGAAAAAGTCATAGAACTTGTCTATGCCTTTTTGGAGGTGGAAGACCTCTTCTATGATATCCGGTCTAGTGTCCAGTACCACTTGTCCCTTTGTATTTTGGACCACCCTTTGATTTGAATCGTAGTGGTTCCCCAAGGTCATGATTAGCTTGGATGATGTGACAACCACTAGGTGGGCTGCTGCGTTGACTAGGCCTGACATGACTAGTGAGATGCAGTCCTTAGATCTCCTAGCTGGTTGGGAACATCTCGTCAGGAATTGATCCCAATCTACATTTCTGATATCAATGTGTTTGTTGCCAATATTTGAAGGGGGGTTGTTACCCTTGTATAAGTACTTCATTGGTGATGCAGTCCATTTCTCAGGTATTTCTACAAGTAAATATGCAAGTATTAGTATTTTATTTGAAGATGAAACTTAAAGAGAAATGATTGATTTAGGAAATGGAAGTAAAAATATCTTTAAGTAGCTAGGAATAAAGATTTCACACTTTCAGGATTTAAGACACTAAAAGCTGCTTTGGAGTCTTAAAGGGACAATATTGTGAAAGAGCAGTCATCGATGAGGAGCGAGACCTATCAGACTTATTGGCATGCGAAAGTCCAAAAGGGTTCTTTGGACGCTGAAAGTTCAAACAAGATCTTCGACTCTGAAAGTTTGAAATCCGCAAGGCAAAAAAAATCCTTGGGGATTTAGACTTTCAGAATTTTAGATGTCTCAGAGGTTTGAAATGCCAAAAAGGCTGAATCTCCAAGGAGCACTTGGGTGAGAGACCTGACTTGATTTTTGGCCTTTCAGAGGCCAAAAACCTGTGACAAAGGTCGTGAAAATAGAAACCCAAAAAAATCTGAAGGGGGTAATTGCAAAAAAGACACCGAGGCTGATGAGACAAGGGGAGGCATCCCTCGCAAGGTCAAGGGTGCAAAGAGAACCCTTAAGATTTGGGGGGAGGTGCATGAAACCAAAAAATCCCTAGAATGAGAATAGAAAACCTAATCCTAACAACACAAAAAAAGAGGAAAATGGTGAGTGAACCTACCTTAAGAGCTAGGAGTGGAAGATGGGGGGAAAGAGGCCATAGATGTAGAGAAAACCCACGAGGAGTGAAATCAATGAAGTTGCAAAGTTGTGAGGAGGTTAGAAGATGCCAAAAATAAAAAAAACAAAGTGAATGTGTTTTAGGGCCTTAAGCCTTTATATAGCCCGCGGGGGGGACATCAACACTTTTGGTTTTTTGGCATTCGAAACATCAAAAGTTGGTAGGTAGACACTTTTGGCCTTTTGGTGTTTTTGGAGGCCGAAAATACCAAAATGGCCGAGCTTTGGTCTTTTGGAAATTTCGGTATTTCGGAGGACTTGATGTCCTTCAAAAAGCCAAAAGGGAAAAAAGGCCAAAAAAGTACCTTGGATTTGTTCAATAGGCTGATAATGAGACCCATTTGCAAGGGACTAGGAAAGGGGGCAGACTCAAAAGACTAAAAGATGAAAAAAGGGGGGTCCCCATGGCCAGAGGACCAAAATGGGGTGTGTGTTGTGGACCCACAACAAATAGCCCTGACAAAAGGAGGAATGACCAAGGCATTTCTTCATCATCAAGACTCTTCTAGGTTATAATTTTGTAGTAGAATGAAAATGAAGAGATGTATGAGTTAACAATCTTTCAATGACTTCCAACTCTAAAGTTTCTATTTGTCTCCTTAGTGTGTGTTCATGTGTGTTTATTCATTGAGCTTCTATTGTGGTAACCTGAATATTCGTCAGTTGTTCCCAACCTTTTCCATGTAAACCAGGGCTTCCTAAAAAGAGCTTTGCTACCAGTCAGGTGTTCATAGCATGAGGCTGTAGATGTAGTGCAAAACCAAGAGGAGCGAAAACAATGAAGTTGAAAAGTTGCGAAGAGCTTAGAAGATGCCGAAAATAAAAAGCAAAGTGAATGTCATTTTAGGGCCTTAAGCCTTTATATAGCCCATGGGGGAGACATCAGCACTTTCATTTTTTTGGCATCGGAAACATCAAAAGTTTGAAGGTAGACACTTTTGGCCTTTTGGTGTTTTCAGAAGCCGAAAACACCAAAATGGTTGAGCTTTGGCCTTTCGGCAATTTCAGTATTTTAGAGGAATTGAGGTCCTTCAAAATGTTGAAAAGGACAAAAGGCCAAAAAGGTACCTTGGCTTTGTTCAACAGGCCGATAATGAGACCCATTTGCAAGGGACTGGGAAAGGGGGCAGACTCAAAATACCAAAAGACAAAAAATGGGGGTCCGCATGGCTAGAGGACCAAAATGGGGTGTGTGTTGTGGACCCACAAATAATAGCCCTGACAAAAGGAGGAATGACCAAGGCGTTTCTTCATCATCAAGACCCTTCCAGGTTATAATTTTGCAGTAGAAAGAAAATGAAGAGATGTATGAGTTAATGATCTTTCAATGACTTCCAACTCTAAAGTTTCTACTGGTCTCGTTAGTGTGTGTTCACATGTGTTTATTCATTGACCTTCAATTGTGGTAACCAGAAAGTTCATCATGTATTCCCAACCTTTCCCATGTAGACCAAGGCTTCCCAAAAAGAGCTTTTCTACCAGTCAGGTGTTCATAGCCCTGACAAAGTTTTCCCCAAATCCCAAGTATAACCTTTCTCTACTACTAGTTAGGTGTTCAAAAGCCCTGGTAGAGATTGTCATAGTCATCCTAGTCTGCACTATCTACTAGGCTATAGCATTTTTCTGAGAGTTCTTGTTCTTTGGACAGTTTGTTCTTGTTCTTTTCTGGGTACATGAAATGTTTGCCACTTGGATGTATGTTTATTCCATGTGTTCAGGTCCATATTTTCTTCTTTGATTAATCCAAGTAGAAATTAGGCTATGCTACCCAGATTCCACACTCGTAACCTCTTCGGGTGAGTTTTCTTTTTGTGTGTTCTTATTTTCTTCCTCTAGCTTTTTCTCTTGTTTTCTTTTGCCACTGCCTTCCCATTCATTTAGACTTGGGTTTTGAAATCGGTGGGTACCCAAATCCATGCACTAATTCTAGTTTCAACTGACAAATACTCAAGAAACAAACGTCCTCAGGTGCCATTTCTTAATGTATTTTAGTGATTAGGATGACCGAGCTTTCAACCTCTTCCTGTCCGCCAATGATAGATGCCACCACTTTGTCTTTTGAAGTGTTCTCTAAATTGTATGTTTCCTTGGAGAATTTGACTAAGAAATACCTCTGCTCCTATTTAGGAACCACTTGGAATGAATCCAAGACACACTTGATCGAAAGGAAAATGAGCCGTAAAAAAAGGAGGAACGACCATGGATGGAAGAAAGGACTGACAATGGGGATGACAAAGAAGAAAAGAAAACAAAGAAAGAAAAAGGATTATGATACAAGGGATAGGAGGCAGTCCTTCTTAAGATCTAAAATAATGTTTGGGAAATTTCCCATTGATTGGAAATGGGGTCAACTCTCCATCTAAGGTGTCGATCCTAAAAGTGTTCTCCCCCAAGATTTATGATATTTGATAAGGGACTGTCTACAATTTTTGGAATTTGGTGTAGCTGACCAAATTTTCTTTTTCCTTATCCCACATGAGGACAAGATCATAGATCTGGAAGAATTTAATGGTGGTTCTCTTGTCAAACCACCTCTTGATGATGGCCTAGTGTTTTGACACATGTTCTAGGGCCAATGTTTGTTTCTCCTCCATGCTAAGGAGATTCATGAGTCTTAATTGTACTCGATCTTCACCTCCCATGTACTGGTCCATAAATCTCAAAATTGGGATTTTCAAGTTCATAGGGAAGACTAGCTGCAAGCCATAAACTAGTTGGTATGGGGATGTCCCTAGATCATTCTTGATCCTCACCCACTTGGTCCATAGGGCATATTTTAGTTGTGTGTGCCAATTCTGTGGATTGTCATCTAGGAGATGTTTGATCACTATTGAGAAGTTCTTATTGGTAGACTCTGCCACTCCATTGCCTTGTGGATAATAGTTAGAGGAGAATTTGAGGATTACTTGGTTTTCAAAGGCCCATTGTGTAAGCGAGGTGGAGGAGAAAGAGGGAGCATTTTCACATACTAGATAGAACATCATTCCAAACCTAGTTATGATGTGCTCCTCTAAGAACTTGGTTATGACCTCCGTGGTACAATTTTTTAGTGCTTGAGCCTCTGTCCAGCATGTACAATAATTGGTGGCTATCAGAATAAACTTGTGTCCTACAGATGAAAGGGGGTTAATCACTCCAACAAAATCTAAGCCCCATTAGGTGAATAGATGTACCTTATATACTGGTTGTAGGGGCATTGTTGGATTTCTCTCTCGGGTTGCACTTGTTTGGAAAGTGTGACATGATCTCATGTGCTTGCAAGTGTCTTTGAATATTGTTAGCCTGAAATATCCCGCTCTCAGGATTTGGTGAGAAGTGGCTTCAACTGAGTCATGTCCTTTCCCATATTAGTCATGATGATCTTTTGGGACGTGTTTCACCTCCATCCTATCTAGACACCTGAGGTACAAACCTTCATAATTATGTTTATACAACTAGCCATTCTTTAGCATGTAGGAGTTGCTTTTGATTTTCAGAGCTCTTCTCTATGAACCATTCATCCCCTCAAGAAAGCAATTCTACAGGAGGTAGTAAACTATGTCTTGGTACCATATATTGGTAATCACACCTTGATCGGTGTAGGTATGACACAATAGACCTTCTTCAACTTTAAAGATCAACTTTGTCAAGCCTTGGCATATCACTAATTTCATCATCTAGATCTCTAGGTCAAAATCTTGGAGGATTGCCATCCATTTTCCTCTTCGCTCTCCCAATTCATTCTGCATTAAAAGAGACTTGATAGCCACATCAGCGACTATCCCAAAGACCTTTCTCCTCAAGATGTAGTGTCAGAATTTATTTACTGCTTTGACAAGGGAAAAATACTATTTATCCAATTTTGGGTACCTGGTCTCAGCATCCTTAGAAGGGAAAGTCATAAAGGCTATAGGTCTTTCATCTTCGTTGTCCTTCTTCTGTGTTAGGATGCCTACACATGAGTGTTCAGATGCAAAAGAATAGACCTGGAATGGTATGGTATAGTCATGACTGACAAGGACTGGGCCTGTGCTAATGAAACCTTTTATTTTCTCAAAATATTTCTTTACTTGGATAGTATATTTGATCTTGGCATCCTTTTTGAGCATGTCATTCAATAACTTTACTATCTCCACGAAGCCATTGATGAACTTCCCTATGAAGTTAATCTTCCTGAAGAAAGATTTCAACTCTTTGCAGCTTTGGGGTGGCATAAAATTTAGAGTAGCTTCCACCTTTTCGTGGTCTATGACTATCCCATCCTCTGAAATGATGTGTCCCAATAGCTTCCCTTTGGTTACCCCAAACATGCATTTGTTTGGGTTGAGAGAAATCCAATATTTCCTACACCTTTGTATACATTTTCTGAGATCAATTATGTAGTCATATCTCTATTTTGAGAAGACTGTAAGGTCATCCATGTAAATGATAATTCACTTCCCAACTAACCCTTTGAAGGCTATGTCCATTGCCCTTTGTAAAGTGGCCCCAACATTTATCAGACCGAAGGGCATCCATCGGTAGGCAAAGGTTCCCTATTTTGTTGTAAATGTTGTCTTCAACCTATCCTCTTCTTGCACCATTACTTGATTGTATCCTAAGTAACCATCCAGGAAGGACATCATTTTGGATCCATTAAATATCTATAATACTTTATCGAGAGACCGGAGTGGGTAGTTATCCTTTTGGGAGCATTTATTCAAGTTTTGGAAATCCACACATAACATGATCTCACCGGTCTTCTTTCTTACCAGTGCCAAGTTTGTGACCCACCTAGAATGTCGAATTGGAAAAATGATTTTGGTGTCTAGTAACTTCTAGACTTCCTTTTGGATCAAGGGCTCCATATTAGGGTTCATAGGCCTTTGGTGTTGTCTAAAGGGTTTAGAATCTAGTTTTAGAGGGATGTTGTGTACTATGACCAAGGTATCATACGTCTTTAACTCTTCATAGCTCCAGGCTATAACATCCCAATATTTGGTGAGGAGTTGGACCATTTTATCCTTTTCTTCTTTGGTACCCACTTTGTCGATGTGAACCTCTCTTGGTTCTTCCTCCGTGCCAACGTTGTATGTCTCACATTCTTTACCATCAAGAGTTACATCTGGGCATCTCTGTATGGCAGTCCCATCACTATCAAAAATCCTTTCCATCTCTACCATCCCCTTTGGTATAGCATTGGTCCTTAGGTTTATGATGCCATGGTCATTGAGATCGTTGGGGTTTACTTCTTCTTCTTCTCCCTCTCTTTTGTCTATGATCTATTGTTCGAACACACCAGTGCACATGATGAACTCAAGGACATTTTTATCATCTTTGAATGCTTGGAAATTAGTGATGTTATCTGGGATGGTCGTTGCTGCGATGTGTTCAAATAAAAACTTCTTTAGCTTGGACTTCTCCATTGGATGTAATGAACTGGTGGATACAGTGAGGGTGTCAGCGACAACGTTCTTTCTCTGGGGGATGGATTAGATGTTGAAGGCTTTGAATTCATTGATCAGATCCCATGCCCTATTTTGGTAGGTTGAGAGCCTCTTATCATTGCAAACATAACGACTGTGGACTTTCTTGACAACGAATTGTGAATCTCCTTACACTGTCAAAGGCTTTATCCCTTTTTTGTGGCCTAGGAGGAGTTCACAAATCAATGCTTCATACTCTACAACATTGTTAGTGCATCAAAATTGTAATCTATATGCAACATAAGAAGACATACCTCTCAGGTTTATGAGCTTTATCCCCGCACCTACTCCCTGTTTACACTTAGAGCCATCAAAGCATAATTTCCATATCTATTCTCGCTTAGTGGGAATGGCCTTGGTGAGGACTTCCTTAGTGAAACACATAGTTTTAGTCTTTTTTTCCTTCTCTTAATCACTATATGAGGAAGTTGATTCTCCTTTCCCTATCCTCTGGATACATATGGGTTCAGAGATTTCCACATCTTTACTATCTTTATCCTCTAGTAACCCCTTGTAGGGCGGACATGCTCCATCATCTGAAGTGCTCCAGTTGCTAAGTATATTCAGGGTAGGGATTTTGTTGTCGAAGTCTGATTCACTGCCTTGACTTTGGTTTGGAGTCTCTAGGGTGATTGGGCTCTCTTCCCTTATCAAGGTGTTACTCTTATCTGCCATCTCAAAGCTATCTTCTTCCATCACATGTTTTTCCAGTACCTCTTTGGTAGGGTGATCTGGGCTAATATCTGTGACAACACCTCCCAAGATTTGGGGCATGTGAACTCTCAATGGTTTGTTTGGTGTAATTGGTAGTATCCTAGTAGTAATAAGATGTTGGGATCAACATCCTATCCAAGATATCTCAGGCTTGTTGTTGTACTGTCAATAAAAATTCTAAAGACATCATCATCAATGGGTAGCTCCAGGAGGCCCTGGATGGGACTATGGTCTGAATCTTCTGCTTCTCAGATTTGAAACATGAGGATGTCATCCATCTAATAAGTTCCTAAGTTAGTTTGTGTGAACATAACTTCATTAGGGGTATTATATTCTGTGATCATCTTTTTCAATTTTGGTTCTACATCTATCTTGATCTGATTGTTCAATCCTCTCCATGGAAACCAGAGTTGAGTGAAATCTGTAGACAACCATTCCCTCAGACATCTAGTCCATTCTTAGTTTAACAACATTCCATAGGTTTCATGGATGTCTACTATATGCACATCAATGCACTCTTGTATCCTTGGATCTGCAACCAATTGAATATGTACATCTTTGAGCACGCCGGTTACTTTGACTTCATTTTTATCTAGTTGTATTACTACCTGGTTGGTTATTTGGGGCACCATCCCTAGTTTTTGATAAATTAACAAGGGAATGATGTTGCATGATGCCCCTAAATCAATCAAGCAATTGTGTAAATTCTTCCCAAACATCCTTAAACTGAGTAGGAAAGGTGGTACCTCCATCTTGTCTTTGAACATCACAGGAAAAGCCTTAGAAGTGTTGACATTGGATGTGGGTGCTCTTGTACTGCTAGTTGACGGGCCTTGCTTTGAATGGTCCAAATATTTTAAAAGGGCTTCCTTTTAAGATGGGAAACCTTATAGTAGTTCAAACATGGATATGTTCACCTTGGTCTTCTTCAACTCTTTGACTGCACTATATTTGTCACTTAACCATGTTGCGCTCCTATAACCAAAAAATATGTTTGGGGAAGGAGTCATAGGAGAATTCAACCCTTTAGGAGGCATGGGGTTGTTGCTAGCTCAAGGATCTAGGGGAGTTGGTTGTTTACTAGGAGGTATGCCATCAGTGAGAGGTTCTTTCCTGCTTCATAGATTATACAAATTCCGGTGATCATTTTGGAAGGCATGTACTTCAGAGTATATAGGTTCATCCTCTTTTTGAAATGGGAACATGAACTCCTCTTCTCTTGCGTATGTATCTGAACCTTCTCGATTTCTACACTCATAAGAATCAAACATCATAGCATTGAACTAAATGGGTGGCTCATTAGGATTTTGAGTATGATGGTTGTAGGGGTTTCCTCTGTATCCTTCATGGCCTTGGTATGAGTTTGGAGCCTCAACAAAATTTTCTTCTGAAGCTTCATATGTATTTTCATTATCCATGGGGATGCTACTATTGTTCAGTCGGGTTTTCCATGGCCTATTGGGCCTTTGCTACCCAAATGGTTTCTCTTTTGTATTTTTGTTATTGTAGTTATTGAAACCCCAATTCAAATTCTAAGGATAGGAATTTGGACCAGCAGACGTGCATTGATATCCACCTTGGTTTTTGGATGGATTTAACTTCATCCTGGTGAGCTCACTTGTGAGTTGTGATAAGGTTTTCTTCATGACATCTAGCTTAGAAGTCTTGAGAGTATCAGGTTTGGTTTGGGGTACAAATATTTTCTCTACAAACGTTGCCTTATGGTCTTCGTAGCACAGGTATGTGATGGATGGTGGTGGGGCTGTTAGCACTGCCTTGTAAAAATTTGAATTTCTTGGTCTTTTGTTTTTCCCGGGATTTCTTGGTTTCAAATCTTATGCTTTACCGCTCAAATTAAGTCAAAACCTTTTTTAAGTCATGTTTTATGTTTAGTCGCTCTGTCGTGTCGGTCTTTGAAAAGAGTCTTTAAGTCATGCGACTGTGGGATGAACTGTCTGAGAAGGAGAATCGCACAATCGCGATCTCCATATGTTTATTTTTGATCTATCTGCGAGTGGGCGATGAGCTATTTTGAGAGGTAAATCACGCAGTCGTGATGTTTTTTGGAGGTCAAGTTGCAGGTTGGCAAGTCCATGATGAGTTGAAAAGAGGTAAATCACGCAGTCACGATAAAGTCATACTGTCTGTCATCACGCTCTGTGACTGAGCAAGTCATGTGAAAAATAAAGTAGTCACGCACCCGCATTAAGTTTTGTGTCAATGATAAAAGGTCTATGACTGTGTGACGAAGTCATGTCCTGTTGGATCACTCACTCGCTCATGTTTTAACTCGCTTATTTTTTGCAGTGCGAGTGCGTGGCGAAGAGGTGAAATGTTAATGTGAAGATGCCATCGCTCAGTCGCACAAGTCATAGCAATCTACGACCGAGCGACTAAAGGACTATTAGATGCGTCACTCACTCACTGATGGTCAGGTGACATCAAAAATTAGCTCGCGGGTGTGCGATGAGTGAAAAATGAAGGATGTTGCCCAGTCGCCGATCAATGAAGGTAAAAGAAAAATAGCTCGCGAGGGTGCGACGAGTCTGAAAGAAAATTAGTCGCGCACTCGCCATTCAAAATAGAGTAAGATTGTTGAGCTCGCAAGTGTGTGACGAGTCAGAAGATGAAAAGCATTACTCAGTCGCTGATCAACAGAAGTGGAAAGAAAAGAGCTCGCGACCGAGCGACTAAGTGAAAAATGCAGCAGTCACGCACTCGCAGTCCATAATGAAGTAAAGTTTCTGAGCTTGCGAGTTTGCGATCAGTCAAATAATAGAATGCATCGCTCACTCACGCATTAGATGAAAAGCTGGAATAAAAGGATAGCGAGTGAGCGATTAAATAGAGTATGAGTTAAAAAAGATAAATGTCGCTCAGTCACCCAGATTCAGGAGATATGAAGTATCAACTCGCGAGGGTGCGACGAGTTACAAAAGGAAGCATCGCTCACTCACCTGAATCAAAAATTAAAGCATAAAAGTAGTGCGAGTGCGTGACAGATGTGAAAAGAGGTTCATAATTTGTTCATCCCTCACTCGCAGAAGGAGAAAAGTTGAGCAAGGATGGATGGCGAGTATGCGACCAAGTGAATAGCAGGAGTGCGTCGCTCACTCGCAAGGGTCTTTCCAGAAATGAATTTTATGTACTGATGATGTATAATTTAAGGGTCTCCTATTCAAGTTTCCTTGCTCCAGCTAAATATTTACTCGCATGAAACAGAAAACAGAGCACAGCATTCTGCAGAACAGGAAAGAGACATGGCAAGATTCATAACTGAGACCAGAATTGCCACGGATACCAGGTGGGTGGAAGCTATTGCATTTTGATTGGTCCACTATCAAAAAGGTGAACAGCTGGGAGGCAAAGCATAAAGGATAAATATGGTTAAGCCACAGAAGATAAACCGTGTTAATTAGCTGCCACCTATGTCTGGTTGCAGAATTTTGTTGTACAGTTGTTGTAAGAGATTGAGTTATCATTCCCAGATGTCTGTAGCTTGTTGTATCCTTGTGTTATAAAAGGATCCCAAAACTACTGGTACAAGGATGGTCATTTTTCTATCTAAGAATACTACTAAGTCAGTTGCAATATATCTGGTCCTTTTGGAGAAATCTCTGTTGAATGTAGTAATTGATGATGACTTCTGAATGAAATCTAGTTCACAATTTCTAAAACATTTATGTGGATTTTTTGTCTTCATTTTAGCATTCTGAGTTTTGTTTAAATTGAATGTTCAAGGAGTGTTTTCAATTTATATATATGTAAGGCAGATATATGAAATACTTCTAGGGTTCTTTCAAGGAGAGAATATGCCTTAGAGATATTTCAACAAAGTTTAGGGTAACAAATGAATCTGATCGATTAGTCTATTTAAATGTACTGAGGTAGATATATAAGGTATATCTATTTTTGTGTTCGATCCTATAATTGCCTTAAGTTTAGTCTTCAATCATGCTGGTTAAAATTATTCACAGATGACTCCATGCCTGTAGATTCAACACTGGTCTATTTTTGTTCAGTTTAATGATTATCACCATTAAAAATCAATCTTTACTTTCAGTTTGGTCTGTTTTAGTAAAAGTTATAGTGATCATTTCCTGTAATTCCACCATTAGCAAACTAGAATAATTCAGTGATTTCATTATTCTAAGTTTTCAAGGGTACTCCCGCTCGAGTCTGTGGAGCTCAAAGTGAAGGAGGTCTCAAGACCTTGTTACTGTTGTCCTATTCTATGCTCGATCAGTGTCAGGGATAAATAGAGTGAATCCTTTGAGGAGTATGTTTTATGACAGCAAGAAAAAGGAACAACAAAAAATGGGGACTCTACTGGGGATAAGGTAAAAAAAAAAAATCTTGTTAAAGAAATCAGTAAATCCCTGCTGTGTTTAAGATAAATCAGATTTCAAGAGAGTTTGGCCCATCCAAGTACGCCAACAGAAAATGGTGACTCTACTGGGGAATAGTTATGTAAAAGATCATTGTTAAAGTTCTATCTAGTTTATGAAATCACATACTGTGTATTTTCTTTTTATATGTCCTCAAATATCACTGTCTAAAATTGAATCCTAATTTTCCCAAAGATTTGGGTGGCGACTCCAATTATTGGTTATAGTATTTCTAAGGGGAATACTAGCAAATTAAGTGTGTGAACATTCATTTGAAGATAATGAGGAATAAAAAAGAAAACACAAAGAACCAGTTTCAGGAAACATCAGAAAGTAGTAGTTCCAAAAATCCCAAAAGAAACTACTCTAGAAAAGGGGAATCCTATAATACTGCATCTTGGAAGCCTAGGTCAGTAGGCCAAAATCAATCATTAGATACTATTCTTGAGAAGGAGGCTAATAAACCCCTTATTCCTGAATCTGATACACTTGGTTACTTTGAAGACATATTCAACCCTAGACCAAAAATTATGTTCCAAGAAAAAGGGGAGGCATCCTCCTGCTTTGAGGAAGTTCCGTATGAGAGGATTGAAGAACAAAAGCCAGAAAATCTAGTAAATATATATGATTCTTCTAGTTCTGACATTGAAGACGTCCTCAGGGATAATGACATTTTGAAGAAGGAATTGGATGAATTACTACTTATCAAGAAAAGGAATGATGAAGCCAGAGAACAAGAGGTTATAAATTCTATTAATGAAAGGGAAACATTAAAGAAGCAAGTTGCTCAGTTGAAGTTGGCAGCTCAGGGAGCAAAAGAAGGATTTCATGGTTTGAATAAAGAACTTTTTGGAGATGTAAACACCCTAAAAAAAGAATGCCATGAAAGAGAGTATCTGCTCAAGGAGGGTAAACCCAAGAATACAGGTCCTATAATGACACAAAATGTTAAACCTGAGAATCAGAAATCCCTCAAGCCTCAGGAAGTAACACAAAATGTATCAGCAAATAATCTTGGGCATACAAATATTGATAAAGGAAAAAAAAAGATAACTGGGGTTAGTTTTTCTCAACCTAAAATTGAAGAGGGTATGTCTCAAGATGTATTTTCACTTAATATGGAATTAGAAAGGGAAAGAAAATCCAAAGATGATATTTCAAAACAGTTGGAAACAGCTGAGTTGGCAGCTGCTGCTACAGAGATGAAGAATAGGATTGCTTTCCTAAATTCCATGACCAATCCCAATGCTACAAGTAATACAAACACCCAGACACATAATGCAACCCAAGGGGTTGTATCACAATCAGGAATGAGTGGACCTAGTAGAAATATTAGCCTCCAAAATATGGGCATTGGTCAGAGCAATAGTCATACCACACATAATGTTGGCCAGAATACAGTTTCAAATTTTCAAAGAAGACCCATTCATCTGGAAAGATATAGATAGTTATTTTTTGATGGGATCCCTGGCCAACCAAATCCTATTCCTAATGAGGTCAGGGATAAAATTCCTAAGTTTAGTGGGAATAATGCCATAACCGGTGAAGAGCATCTGAAAGTATTCTCTGATACAATGAATGATTATGAGATTGAAGATGAAGATGCTGTGATGAAATTATTTGTGCAATCTTTGACTGAGGATGCAAGAGATTAGTACCGGGGTTTGCCTGATCATAGTATTTATTCTTGGGATGAATTTGTTAGATGTTTCATAGAGCAATATGGTGACAAGATAAATTCTGGTTTTATGTTGAATGAGTTTAATAGCCTAAAAAAATACACTAATGAAGGTATTGCTGAATTTAATGTAAGATTTCAGAAGGCTATGTACAAATTGTTT
>MU226618.1:1091820-1121316 GCA_018584345.1 Thuja plicata
CACAAATTTTTGCTGGAAGAAGATTCAGAAAATCCAGAACCTATGATGCAAAGAATGGATCAGTTGATGGAATTAGAAGAAATAAGAGCAGAAGCTCACAAAAGAAACCTGAAATTGCAGCAACAGTGTAAATACCTGTTTGATAAAAGGACAACTGAAAGAAAATTCAGGGGAAATGATCTGGTGTTACAATGGAATGCTAGAAAAGAAGAGAAAGGTAAACATGGAAAATTTGAATCACTGTGGATGGGCCCGTTTGTAATCCAGGAGTTTCATGGGCAGGATTCTTATTTCTTGGAGGATCCAAATGTTGAAATACAGGAATTGCCTGTGCATGGACAATTCCTGAAACATTATTTCTCATAGTTTTCCTTGTTCCATGCATGTTAGTTTAGATTTCCCTATTTTTGTGTGGTTTTGTGTGGTCCTGTACAGTTTTGTCAAAATTTTGCAGTTTTTTCTCCAGAGGTCTGGCTTCTAATGACAATCTTGCAATTATCTTTCCCCAGTTGGAGCCATTGTTAGCACTGCCCTATAAAAATTTGAATTTCTTGGTCTTTTGTTTTTCCCGGGCTTTCTTGGTTTCAAATCTTATGCTTTACCGATCAAATGAAGTCAAAACCTTTTTTAAGTCATGTTTTATGTTTAGTTTCTCTATCGTGTCGGTCTTTGAAAAGAGTCTTTAAGTCATGCGACTGCGTGATGAGCTGTCTAAGAAGGAGAATCATGCAATCACGATCTCCATATGTTTATTTTTGATCTGTCTGCGAGTGGGCGACGAGCTATTTTGAGATGTAAATCGCGCAGTCGTGATGTTTTGTGGAGGTCAAGTTGCAGGTTGGCGAGTCCGTGACGAGTTGAAAAGAGGTAAATCACGCAGTCGTGATAAAGTCATATAGTCTGTCATCAGGCTCTGCGACTGAGCGAGTCATGTCAAAAATAAAGTAGTCGTGCACCCATGTTAAGTTTTGTGTCAATGATAAAAGGTCTGCGATTGTGTGACGAAGTCATGTCCTATTGGATCGCTCACTTGCTCATGTTTTAACTCACTTGTTTTCTGCAGTGTGAGTGCGCGGTGAAGAGGTGAAATGTTAATGTGAAGATGTCATCGCTCAGTCGCACAAGTCATTTTCAGCAGTCATAGCAGTTTGCAACTGAGTGACTAAAGGACTATTAGATGCCTCGCTCACTCGCCGATGGTTAGGTGACATCAAAAATCAGCTCGCGGGTGTGCAATGAGTGAAAAATGAAGGATGTCACCCAGTCGTTGATCAATGAAGGTAAAAGAAAAATAGCTCGCAAGGGTGCGAGGAGTCAGAAAGAAAATTAGTCGCACACTCGCCTTTCGAAATAGAGTAAGATTGTTGAGCTCACAAGTGTGCGACGAGTCAGAAGATGAAAAGCATCGCTCAGTCGCCGATCAAAAGAAGTGGAAAGAAAAGAGCTCGCGACCAAGCGACTAAGTGAAAAATGCAGCAGTCGCACACTCGCAGTCCGTAATGAAGTAAAGTTTCTTAGCTCGCGAGTTTGCGATTAGTCCAAGAAAAGAATGCATCACTCACTCACGCATTAGATGAAAAGCTGGAATAAAAGGATAGCAAGTGAGCGATTAAATAGAGTATGAGTTAAAAAAGATAAATGTCGCTCAGTCACCCAGATTTAGGAGCTATGAAGTATCAACTCGCGAGGGTGCGACAAGTTACAAAAGGAAGCATCGCTCACTCGCCTGAATCAAAAAGTAAAGCATAAAAGTAGTGTGAGTGCACAATAGATGTGAAAAGAGGTTCAAAATTTGGTCATCGCTCACTCACAGAAGGAGAAAAGTTGAGCAAGGATGGATGGCGAGTATGCGACCAAGTGAATAGCAGGAGTGCATCGCTCACTCGCAAGGGTCTTTGCAGAAATGAATAAAATGCAGAGTCTTGGCTATTTTCTATACTAACGATGTATAATTTAAGGGTCTCCTATTCAAATTTCCTTGCTCCAGCTAAAGATTTACTTGCATGAAACAGAAAACAGAGCACAGCATTCTGCAGAACAAGAAAGAAACATGGCAAGATTCGTAACTGAGACCAGAATTGCCACGGATACCAGGTGGGTGGAAGCTATTGCATTTTGATTGGTCCACTGTCAAAAAGGTGAACAGCTGGGAGGCAAAGCATAAAGGATAAATATGGTTAAGCCACAGAAGATAAACCATGTTAATCAGCTGCCACCTATGTTCGGTTGTAGAATTTTGTTGTACAGTTGTTGTAAGCGGTTGAGTTATCCTTCCCAGATGTCTGTAGCTTGTTGTATCCTTGTGTTATAAAAGGATCCCAAGACTACTGGTACAAGGATGGTCATTCTTCTGTCTGAGAATACTACTAAGTCAGTTGCAATATATCTGGTCCTTTTGGAGAAATCTCTGTTGAATGTAGTAATTGATGATGACTTCTGAATGAAATCTAGTTCAAAGTTTCTGAAACATTTATGTGGATTTTCTGTCTTCATTTTAGCATTCTGAGTTTTGTTTAAATTGAATGTTCAAGGAGCGTTTTCAATTTATATATCTGTAAGGCAGATATATGAAATACTTCTAGGGTTCTTTCAAGGAGAGAATATGCCTTAGAGATATTTCAACAAAGTTTAGGGTAACAAATGAATCTGATCGTTTAGTCTATTTAAATGTACTGAGGTAGATATATAAGGTATATCTATTTTTGTCTCAAATCATGTAATTGCCTTAAGTTTAGTCTTCAACCATGCTGGTTAAAATTATTCACAGATGACTCCATGCCCGTAGATTCAGCACTGGTCTATTTTTGTTTAGTTTAATGATTATCACCATTAAAAATCAATCTTTACTTTCAGCTTGGTTTGTTTTTTTAAAAGTTATAGTGATCATTTCCTATAATTCCACCATTAGCAAACTAGAATAATTTAGTGATTTCATTATTCTAAGTTTTCAAGGGTACTCCTGCCCAAGTCTGTGGAGCTCAAAGTGAAGGAGGTCTCAAGACCTTGTTACTGTTGTCCTATTCTATGCTCGATTAGTGTCAGGGATAAATAGAGTGAATCCTTTGAGGAGTATGTTTTATGACAGCAAGAAAAAGGAACAACAGGGGCTACGAATGGTTGTAGTGGAATTGGATTCATTGATGGCATGTGGGTGGCCAGAGTTTGACTATTTTCTGCAAATGGATGCGGGGAAATAGTATTGTTAACGATGGGCATGGCTGCGAAGTTCCCTTCTTACAGATCCATTTACTGTGTAAATGTAATGGCCTCATTGTACACCTTTTCTGTTGTGTCTCTATCTGCAGGGGGAAGTCTTCTTAGGAAAATTGAGGTGAAGGGGTCCAAAGCTTTAAGATAATCTTGTATGACAATTGCCTCTGGTATGGTGTAAGGAGCTTCCAACTTTTCATGCATTTTATGGAAGTGATGGTTGAACATGGCGATGGGATCCTTAGGATCTTTTCTTGTTGTAATGAATTGGTGATGTATCACAGCTCGATCCACATATATTTTTAATTCTTTGAGAAATTTGGTTTCAAATTCATTCCATGCAAAGATAGATCCCCTTGGTAAATTAAGGTACCAGTTGTAGGCAAACTCTCCCAAATTGTAAGGGAAAAGATGACAGACAACATCCTAGTGGGAAATATCCTTGCGGTTGCAAATTTCTTTGAAGGCATGGATATGCTCTTCTACTATTCTTGATTCACCATATACGAAACATGTGCAAAATCTTTCTGGATCTTGGGCAATTCATGGAGCCATCCAATGAAATTCAATGGTGAACTTTATGCATTGGAAAAGAAATCCATTAGATGAGGTTGTTGCAAATTCTGATTTTGCAAGTTTTGATTTTGATCTATGGCCGTGGGAACAATTGGGACAACAATGTATGATTGTTGTCCAAGCAGATTCTGTGACTTGATGGGATGGTGAGAGGATTTCTCTCTTGTTTTCCTTTTATCGCTGCAAGGTCTACGATGGTGAGTGAGTTCAATGAACTAGCTTCTTTTCAGAGATGATCTAAGCACTTTCTCAAACCACTCGTGGGAAAAGGATCCAATGTTTTCCATATTTTTAGTCTTGAGGCACTCCTTCTCATGCCACTTCTGTTGAGCATTGTTTTTACACAAGCCAACTTGCTAGGATCTCGAGATTTGATTTCCTCTCTTGAAAGAATAATGAAGTTATTCCCAAGGTTCTCCAGGGTCGGGTCACAACTTGCTTGGTTACTCAGTTGAAGATCAATGTGAATGTTCATGAGGAGGCCTTTGTTGGTATGTTCAAGAAATCAAACTGCAAAACAATCTTTAGTACTATTTTTTGGGTTTTTATGTTTTAACAAGATTTTTTATTAACTAAAGTGCAATTTTGTATTTCAAGATGATTACTTTCAGATTTAAGACATAAATCAAAGGAGAAAGGAAACAAGAAATAAATAAAGTTACTGAAATAAAATCCTACGGACATAAAGCGTTGTAAACCCTTCCTTGAGAATTGAATGGTGGGTAGATTTGGAACAAACCCAAGAGGTATAAATCAGACAAAGTCAAAATTCTATACCCAATGGATGCAAGTGTTTGGAGAGAAGATGAATTATCTTGTGCAATATATTCAAAACATATCAAATCGTGAAGCCACCAAGATGTAAACGCAAATTCAAAACATAGCAAAACACAAGGATCTTTAAAATAATGAATAATGTATGCACACATTCACCAATTCACATAGATGGCAGTAATTAACACACCGCAAATGAAGCACCAAATGTAGATCTTTATTTCTTTAAGAATTTGACCCCATTACATTGTTTTGATTACAATATATAGAGTTTTTGATCTACCAATTCAGAATGCTAAAATTAGGGCATCAGAGAGTCTAAATTTATGAAAAAAAACTAAAACTAAAGCTTTGTTGAAAATAAACTATTGCTAACTGATACTAAATAGCTTGCATTGATTTTAAATCCATTTACAATCAGTTTTTCCATGCAAGAAGGATCAAACTCATCAAGAAAAGAAAGAGAAAGAAGATAGGGTTTCTTTTGTGAACTTGGAGTCTTCTTCTTGATTCTTAGAGTTCTTCCTTGGAATCTTCATCTGGAGGTTCTTCTTGTGGTGGGAATTGATAGGCGACCCTTAGTATTTCAAAAATGAACTCAATTTGATCATCATTCTAATCTAGAGTTCAACTAACATGCAAAAAGGTGATCTCGCTAGAAACACTCAGATTTTCGGCCCCCTACCTCTACTCCAAAGTTTTAAGTGCCCAAAATTTTCTAAGTGTCAAACTACCTTGTAGGTATGAAATTTTTGGCCCTCTCAGAGCCAAAAGACCAGAAACACCAAAAGGCCAAAAAATCTAGGAGGTCAAAAGGCCAAAAAACTAGAAGGTTGAAAGGCTACAAGCTACATTGTCTGAGAGGGCCGAAAGACCGAAACCTTCATTTGGTTAAAATTGCTAAGTGCTGAAAATATTTTCCCAAAATGCTTAAGCAGTCCAAGGAGTCAGTTTGGGAAGACTTCTAGATGTGCATCCTGGAGCCTCTGTATGATCTCCTGAAATTCTTCATAGTTTACTTCCTTCCTTTTTTCACTGTTGACCTTTCGTTCTTGCTTCTCTTTCAATATAGTTAATTCAGAAGCAAAGCACTAGATCTCCTCTTCATGTTCTGACATCCTTAACATCTCTTCTTTTGAACTGAATGGCTGCTGTAAGGCCTCCTTGGTACTGATACCTACCAGAATATCCCTAAAATATTGGACCACTTCTTTTGATAGCTGTAAGATATGTTTATCTTCATCTTGGTACAAGTCAAGGCCAAATCCTATGAAGAAAACATCTATTTCTTCTACCCATTCCAAGACCTCTTTCTACTTTTTCAATATAGAGGCTTGACATTTCTTATAGACCTTGATGATCTTGGCCATCCATTTGATCCAGGTCTCGAAGTTTTCAAGCTCTTCACCTTCATATATATTTTACCAATATCTGGAAACATTGTTTCCTGATTATTTCTAGGTCTTGGAAGGCGACTTTTCATTTGTCTATTTCAGAATCCAGGCCGCCTTCATTCTCCATAAAGTCTATTAAATTTGTAGCTTCAACCAAATTGACCCTGTAAGGCTTATATATCCATTTGATGGCCTCTTCTCTATTTTTCTGAAAGTCTCCTCTCCAATATGCACTTGCTTGGATAAAAGATGGGGTCAAACCTGCCGAAAAGTTTGGTGTGTTCATTTTCTCTAATACTGTCTACAATGAGGCTTTCGAGAAACATGGGTAGATAGGACCAACCATCCTTTGAATGAAATTATTCAAAGATTCATTCTATTATGTAAATTATTTTATAGTTTCCTCATCCTTACTTATGAACCCTAGAGCATGCTTAAGCCCTAAGGGTGCCAGTGTTTTTTACCCTTCCCTAGTGGGATCCCCCAAATCCACCTCTTGAAATGTGTAATCTTCTAGATTTTCTTGTGTTTGAGAGGTGCTAGTAGAAGGAACTACAACATGTGACTTCCAGTGACCCCTCATGTCTTGGGTGATATAGGACATTGTCAGTGCTGGTAATGTGACCCCTATTTTTTGGAAGGCTTTCCCTACAAAAGCCATATTTGTATCTTCCCCCTCATCCTCATGTGTGTAAGTTATTTTCCTCAATTGAATATATTTAGTGAACCATGTAGGCTTACTAAATGTGGTGATTGGATCATATGGGGCAACTTGAAGGATTGAATCCACGTATTGGGATCCCAGGGTTACTTTTTTATCTGACCTTTCTTTCTGTTCCCTTCCCCATTCACCCTCTCCCTCATTCATTCCTTCTCCTTTTCCTTTTTCTTCTTCCCTTCCCTCTTCTACATTTTCCTCTTATGCCTTATCTTGTTTTTCCTTATATTGGTCTTCATCTCTTGAGGATTTGATCAACAATTTTGTATTAATATCGGTCATGGCTTTCAGTGTGGTTCTAGAAGGTGACATGGATTATACACTTACTGACCCTCCAGGGGATGGGATGGAGCAAGGCAAAGAGACTGATGGTGGTGGATTCAGTGTAGGAAGAGTTGGAATGGGTAGTGGGAGGCAGAGTTGATCTTGGAGTTGGGAGAAATGGTGGTGGAGTAAGAATTGGAGATGGGAGAGTAGTTGGTGGAGTGGGAATGTGAGCCAGTGGATTGGTAGTGGGAGCCTCTCCTATAGCCTTATCTCCTATTAGGTCTTGGGCTATTGCGGCATCTTGATTTCCAGGCCCTTGGTCTATGTTAGAGCTCACCTCTGTGATAGGTACGTTAGGCCTTGGATTGGTGAATTGAATGGGAGGTGGAGTGAGGGTTGCCTAGGGATGGAAGCATGATGGATCTCATGTTTTATACCCTTTTGCATAATCTGAGGTTTCTTGACCTTGGTCCAAAAAGCTCTCTAGACCTTCAAAGTCAGATATCTAGAATTCATCTGATCCTAAGGCCTCTAAAGGATTGTCTTGCTGCTTAGGATCCTCTTTATGTTTCCTGGTAGTTTCCTTTTCCTTCCTCTTTTGGAATCTTTTCCTTTTGACTAGAGGTACTTATTCCTCTTCTTCTGGTTCTTCCTATAAGTTTTCTAGTTGGGGAGATGCAGAAGCTCTCTTCCTTTTATATATTTTCTTACCCTTTTTGATAGTAGGAGGAGATTGGCCAAAAGTGGAAGGGCCTTCATCTTGTGGGGCCTATGATGATTGCATTGGAGGGTCTATTTGTCTAGTCATTCTAGTATTTGGGTCGTTGTACCTTGGATTTGACCAATACTCTATCATGCGTTCATGGCCATAGACTGTGCTTGGCTTCTATGGTGGCACTTTCTTATATTTTGGCACTGTATTTTCTCCCCGAGCTGTTTATCCATCTTCTTGGGTGGATCCATTAGTGTCTTTACCAAGATTGGATCCATCTTATAAGGCCTTTGGATCCAATTTTTAGTTGTTCGGAGCACATGCCTAGCTCGGGACTCAATGTCATCATTCTTATCTTTATCAACTTCGGCATTCACGATGGGCTTGTCATATATCTTATCCAAACTATAAATTGCCTCTAATACCCTATCTAAATAATTTTCCCAAACCTTCGGGGGAATTTGGGTCTTCAAACTATCCTGTGCAAGGGTAAGGGACATCCTACAATAATCTCTAATCCTAACCTCATGATCATCTACACAATTGATCCATTGATATTCAAGATTTGGTTCATGGATATAGAAACTCCCAATGATGTGGTTGTACATACCTATTGGGTCAAACTTGGGTTGGACTATCTTTTAAAGCTACAGTGGGTATTCATCCCATTTGATAGCCAAGGTTTTGCAAACCTTCATATCCTATAAAGTGTATGGGCCCAGTAGAATAAGAAAATCCCAACAATGTTTCTTCTTGTGCTTTATATGCTCATAGGCATCAGTGAGCTGTCTGGCCATTTCTAAAGTGATTATCCAATCAGATGGATACCTGGGTAACTTCTTTGGTTTCAAAGTAGACCCTGCCACCCAGATGTATGTGAATGTCTTATATTGTATGTTGTAGGCCCCAATGGCCCTCACCTTGGCAGTTGCTTCCTCTGACATCCTCTTCGCAAAATCACCTTCAATGGATTAGATGATTATGAAGATGAAGGCATCATTTACTATCCTGTAATCACCCTAGAGCTTGCTTAAGCCCCAAGGCTGCTAGTGTTTTTCTCCCTTCCCTGGTGGGCTCCCCCAAATCCACGTCTTTGAATGTGTTATCTTCTGGAGTTTCTTGTGTTTGAGAGTGTAAAGGGGTAAATTGGATGGTATTTTAAATAGGGTTTTAACAATGGGGATTTGCATATAAAAGAGACCCTATGCCATATTCAACCATTTACATTTAATTATTATGATAAGGAATGTAAAGCTGGAAATATTTGCAAAGAGTAATGGAGTAAAATACCTACCTCACATCATAGCAGATTTGAAAATACCCTTTTTTTGATGCATGTGTTGGGTTTCTGGAAAATCTGCAACCAAATCTAGAACAAAAATGTAGAGACAGACAAAACCCAGAAATATTTTCTGATCTGGCTCAGTTTTGATTTTGAACCAAAATTCAATGTCACCTTTGACCTAGAATTTCCAATTCTGACCTAGAATTTTTTATTCTAACCCAGAACAAAATGTCAATTTTGACCTAGAATAGAATGTCAATTCAGACCCAGAATGCCCAATTATGACCTATGAATCCCAAAAAAACACCTGCAATTATCTGGAATGGGGGTTTTTGGGTGGCTATATAGGGTTTTGCCTTAGTCAAACCCCCATTTTGGTGGTTTCCACCTCCATGAATAGCTGAATGTAATAGAATGTATGTGTGTGTTTCTCTTAGAAAGAGCTTTGAATGTATAATGCTAAGATCTAAACCTCTAGATTAAAACCATAACAGGAATTGAAAATGAGAAAGCAATGCATAGATTTGAATATGATAAAGAAAGAATACCAATCCCCCAAGGCTAAAGTATTCCTACCAAACTCATAATCTGTAGTTTCTACACCATGATAGTATCTTTTGAATGCTTGAATGTTGAAAATGGTAGATCCAAGAAGAAGGAAGGAAGGAAGAACTCTTTCTTTCTCCAATGAAGATCCACAATAGCTTGTCCACACAATTATTGTATGTATTAAGGCATCATCATATCTTGTCCTTCTATATCATCCTCTTGATTTCTTGCATCATCATCATGTTATAATCGTAGTCATGTCATCTCATGATTTAGTTTAATGAAGAAATGTAGGAAAAAGAGAGTGTTTATATAGAGATCTCAATATAGACCTCCTAGGGCAATGCAAGGGACCCAAATTAAAATTTCTCCTAGAATTATGGTCCAATTACAATCACCAACCATGGAGGGGATGTATTAATTTGAATATCAAAGAAAATATTTCCACATCCAGACCCAGGGACCTATTTTTAAGTTTAGAACCCCGACAAGCTCTGGATTTGAAAGTGGGGACCAACACCCGATAGAGGTCAAAATTGACCTTGACCTTGACCTAGGTCAAGGTCTCCTTCGATTCTGACCTATGTCAAAATTGACTTCAACCTTGACCTGAGTTTTCAGGCAGGTCACCTTGAGAAATATGCAAGATTCCCAAGTCAGCCGGGGACCTAGGAAGGTGAGAAAACACACCAAAGTGCTGAGGAGAGGCATAAAGGCCATAGAGGAGGTATGATGAAGATTAGGAGAGCCAATACATAGGTTCTACCTAAAAATAAAGACACAAAGAAGGAAATCAAGGAGGATCCATATGATCCTAACCCTAGTTTCATCTAGAAATGGAGAATTAAGTGCAGATGCATCCTAAAATGCAAATCTAATATGTAAGTGTAATAAACAAGGGTTATAAACCTACCAAAATGGAAGTGCTTCCATTTTAAGATGATACATTTAGGCCCCACTTTATCTTAGATATGACACTACGTGAATATACAAGCTAAAGTAAGAAAACATCATAAAGTAAAAAGGATATAGCCAAGTCCTCAACGTGAAGATCCTTCAAGAAACCATTAGTACCCACAACCTGCAGCACACAAGGTTAATAAAAATCCATAGAGCACATAAGCCTTACCAGGATTAATTTGAGAAGTGCATAGAGCCCCTTATGCCCCTTGTTTCAACTTACTAATTCTGAAAGGTGAAATAGGGTGATAAGGTTAGACCTATACACTAGATATGTAGTTTATTGAAAAGTCTTTTCCTAAACCAGTTATAAGGATTCAAAATATTTCCAAACCAATTCAAGAGCTTAGATATCTAAATCATAATTCCAACACCACTGACGACACTAAAAATAGAGCTACCGAACTCAAGTTATGATGAAAAGAGTGGATATCTATCTAAATGCATATGAAGGAAAATTCAAATTTAACCTAAGTAAATTCAAATAAAACCCTAATAAAACCCTAATTTGTAGCTATAAATAAGAGAAAAAACACTTACCTTCTCATTATTACCATTTTTCAAGTTTAGGAAAAGAAGAAGAATGCCGAAGAGAGAAGAACTTCGAGTGAGCCGCATAGAGATCCTGAGAGAGCGCCTAGCTAGCGAACAACCACTTCCTGAGGTAAGTTCTTTGTTTTGATATTTGTGATTGGAAAATTCATGTTTTCATAGGTAAGGTCAATCTTGACCCAAAAAGGTTGACCTTGACCCAGTTATGTTGACCTTGACCCTTTAAGGTCGACCATAACTGGGAAGGTCTCATCCTTTCTGGGGATAAGGTTGACCCTAACCCAAAAAGGTTGACCTTGACCTAAAAAAGGTTGACCTTGACCCAAAAAGGTCAACCTTGACTTGGTCAAGTGGGTATTATAGTTTCCTGATGATCGATTATTGATATGATGTTGTTTATGCTTGATAGGATCTTGTCTGTCTCTAAGAGCACCCCTTTGGAGGGATATTACTGACTATCAGAGAGAACTTATTCAAGCTACAATAGGATGAGATACAGATATTGAGAGATGTGGGATTATACTGGGTAGTAGTCCTACCATAGATGAGGTTCCATCGATCCATGATATCAGCCATGATAGAGAGGTGGGATGAGGATACTTGTTCTTTCCATCTTCCCTTAGTAGAGATCACGATCACACTGGAGGATGTGTATAGGATCCTATAAATTCTAGTTTGAGGTGAGCCTATTAGACCGAGAGCATAGCAGGGTCCTACTAAGGTCCTTTTAGATTGGGAGTATTGTTTAGGATGAGTACCACAGATGAGGACCTGAGCAGATCAGATCAATCTATCATCCATACTAGCAGGCTCAACACCTTTGGTACGAAAAGTGATGTTGTGTATACTTGCTTTAGTTGTGATACCCAACAGAAATGATACAATCTTCTTAGCACCATTCACTCATCACATATGTAGGATGGAGGGTGACATGACTTTCTTCTCATGGGGCTGTCGCATGTTAGCCCATCTCTACCATTAGTTGTGCCAATTAGTGAGATGCCATTGGGAGAGTCTTATAGTATGCACCTTGCTACATGTCTGGATGTTTGAGCATTACACATGTACATGACCATAGGGTTTTCCTATGTAAATTACACATGTATATTGAGAGCCTTTTCCTACCCACTAGTAGATGTTTGGAAGTATGGGGATATCCTCTTTTGGAGTATGCTTTGACTGTATACTAGGTGTTGATTTGATATGGAGACCATACTATCAGATAACAGAATGGCCAGATACTCGACACTAGCTAAGAAAATCATAGTGGTGCAAGCTGCTAGAGGTTCCTACCAGTCATGCAGTGATGCTATATTACTATAATAGAGTGATGAGATAGTTTGGTCTGACATAGAGGGTCCTCCAAATAGTACCTCAGTATGTATACCTGACTAGATACTATTAGAGATCCGATGCTATACACTGACCTATAGTAGAAAATATTGTAGATAGAGAGATAGATAAGACCGATGATATAGAGGGTAGCTCTTGATGTATTATATTTAGGCATTAGTAGAGAGTATATTAGATATTGGAGTCTACAAGGAACCCACCCCATCTTCCCTGATGACTACCCGACAGGTGATCCAGGTCTTTCAAAGAGGACACACCGAGGTGGTGACATACCAGTGGAGGAGGAGGAGGATCAGATATATGAGGAGGATCCTATCTCTAAGGGAGATCCTATGGAGGAGGAGAGAGCAGAGTTTAGAGAAGAAGAGGGAGCATGGGTAAGAGCAGAGGAGATGCCCCCAGGTGATAGTACAGGTGTAGATTGGGTGTGTGGTCTATGTTGTACCATTGAGATCACGATGACCTCCCCGCGCTCACACAAAGACACCACTGCCTAGACCCAGACATAATGAGCATGGAGAGGGTAGTAACTCTATGCCCCCACCATCTAGATCCTTTGGTGATGCCCAGGAGGGAGATCCAGGTATGAAATATGCACTATATTGGAATATTTTAACTAAATGTTTTTCTAGAAGAAGTACTAAAACATAAATATGTTTGAATTCTGCAGCTAGCGTAGTAGAGTGGAGGAGCTTTATATTCAAGGTCCTAAAGGATACATGTATATCCTACTGATTTCTAGCTAGCGAGTGAGAGTCCCTTATTGGACAGAGAGATCCTGACAGACATGCAGATATTTTTGCATACATCCAACAAGAGGTAAGGTTATGCAGAGAGATAGAAGAGAATTTGATGTCTGACCTCCAGAGAGCCTAGGAACATAACTATGAGATGAGCATGTCGAGGAGATGCATACAGACTATCGTACCATGATCCTCAACCTCACACAATAGATTAGAGAGAGCTGGGAGCCACCGAACCTCAGAGTGTAGAGATAGAGATTGATAGCTAGGCACATGTGCCATATATGTATCAAACTCGTATAAGTTTATATATGAAAAATTTTCTTTGCCTAGTTAGTTCTATGATTGATTACTATACTTTTCACCAATACACAAAACTTAACACAAATAAATAATGAAATTATGTATGAATGTATTCAAATCACATAACCTATAAAATAGACATAACTATTCTATAAGGAATACATAAATACACAAAGAAATAATAATGTATTAGGGATAATAACATTTGAGATGGATAATATTAATAGGTTCCTTAAGAAGGACACCATTCATGTATCAGAAATCTTATAAGCACCTGAAGCAAAGTCCTTAATTACTATGAAAGGTTCCATCCAATTAGGGCTAAACTTCCCTTTTTTGCCAAGCAAAGCATTCACATTCCTTTGATTTTCATACAAGACTAAATCACCTACCGAGAATGACCGTTCAATCACCTTATGATTATACTGTTTCTGAAGTGATTTATGATAAGCCTTTATATGTTCCAAAGCATTTATTCATTGTTCATGTAACATTTCTAATTCTTGTAATTGTTGTTCCCAAAAAGAATCCTTATCAATTATCCCATGAAATAGAACACACAAAGAAGGTATTTCTAATTCTAAGGGCATAATAACATTAGTACCATAAACACAATTATAAGGAGAAGTACCCGTGGCAGTATGAACACTAGTCCTATAAGCCCATAAAGCATAAGTAAGTTGGGTATGCCAATATTTTGCATGCTTATTAACTATTTTCCTTAATATTTTCTCAATAACTTTATTAACCCTTAGATTGAGGATAGTAGGGAGTAGAAAATCTATGCTGAATACTATATTCTCCAAGAATTTTGTGACTTCTTTATTCTTGAAAGAAGTGCCATTATCCAAAACCATCGTTGAAGGAATACCAAATTGTGTTATAATATGATTAAGGATAAAATCAAAAATAACATCCACGATAGTAGAACGGAGAGGAATAGCTTCTACCCACTTCATAAATTAATCTGTAGCTGTCAGAATGTATGTATGTCCTGTCAAGAAGCTGGTGAGATTTTTCCAATAAGATCAAAACCCCAAATACTAAAAGGCCATGGAGCCACTTGATTATGAAGCTCACGAACAAGAGCATGAATTAAATTACCATGTTGTTGATAGTGAGGACACTTCTTAACAAACATAAAAGAATCTTGTTCCATTGTTTGTCAATAATAGCCCATTCTAAGAAGTTTATTAACTAAATACTTCCCATGAAAATGTCCCCCACAAGAACCAGAATGAGCTTCTGCTAAAGCTATCATTATTTTGGTTCTACCGAGACATCTTAATAGCAAACCATTATAAGAGATTTTGTAAAGTGTATCACCCAAAATGATATAACGTGCTGAAATATTCCTAATATGATTACACATGTTCCTTTTTGCTGATTCCGGAAAAGTACTATCTTTCAAAAAACAAAAGATATGTGAATACCATTCATCCAAATGCAAGTTAAAACAATTAGTAGTAAACTTATTAGAAATTTCAGGGTGTTTAAGAGTATTTATAGTAAATTTAAAGTCTTCGACATTATTCTTGAGACAAACCAAATAAGTTGCGCTTGCCATGGCATTTGCATGTCGATAATCTTTTCTAGGTAAAGTCTGAATCGTATAAGAAGAGAATTGTGAAAGAATATCAAGAGACAAATCTCTATATTGCATCATTTTATTATTCTTAGTCTGATAAACTCCTTTGATTTGTTCAACAATCAAATGTGAATCCCCGTAGATTTCCAAGTTTTTAATATGAAGGGATGAAGATGCTCGTAAGCTAGCTATAAGAGATTCATACTTTGCAATATTGTTAGTATAAGGAAAGGTCAATTTATACAACATAGGGATCAGTTTCTTTGTAGGAGGGACCAAGATAATACCTATACCAGAACCTGTCCTACATCTAGAACCATCAAAATATAATTCCCAAACATCCTCTTTCTTAATAGCTAGAATGCTCTCATCAGGGAATTATATTGAGGTAACACTTGTATCAGAATGAGGACAAGGAGATTCAACTAAATAATAAGTTAAAGCTTGTCCTTTAATTGAGTTTTGAGGAATGAAATTAATATCAAATTATGTAAGTAACATCACCCACTTTGCCAGAGTGCCAGAGAGATCAGTCTTTGAGAAAAGCTGTTTTAGAGGATCAAATTTAACAATCACATTGACCTCAATATTCAATAGGTAATGCCTGAGTTTTTACAAGGATAAACTAAAGCCAGGCATTGTCTTTCCAAATTGGTAGATCTTGTTTCATAATCAAGTAAAGTCTAAATAATGTAGTACACTGGTCTTTCCTTACCTTCACTATCATGTTGAGCAAACAATGCACTCACGAAATTTGGAGTAGCGAAAGTATATAGATAGAAGGGTTTATTAAATTGAGCAGGTTGCAAAATAGGAGGATTGGAAAAATACTCCTTAAATTTCTCAAAGGATTGTTTACATTCCTTATTCCAAGAAAAAGTGGTATCTTTTCCAAGAAAGGAAGTGAAAGTAATAGTTCTATCAGCTAAGTTAGAAACAAAGCAACGAATGGCTTGTATTTTTCCTTTTAAACTGCGTAATTGAGAAATATTATTAGGATAAAGCATGTTAACAATAGCATCAATATTTTAAGTATCAACCTCTATGCCTCGCTTAGAGATTATTAATCCTAATAATATACCAGAATCAACTCCAAAAGCACATTTCTTATGATTCAATCTCATATTATAACTCCTAATTATTTCAAATATTTGTCATAAAACAAAAAAATGATCCTATCTTTGTATATTTTTTTCTAAGATATCATCCACATAATCTTACAAAACCTTATGAATGTAATCATAAAAAATCAAAGTCATAGCGCGCTGATAAGTTGCTCCCACATTTATTAATCTAAAAGGAATCATGACCCAACAAAATGTTCCCCAAGGTGTTATAAATGTGGTCTTAAGTTGGTCTTCTATATGAATAAAGATTTGATTATAACCCAAAAAACCATCCATAAAAGATAATAAAGGATGACCCGCTGTCGAAAAAAGAATCATATCAATATTAGGTAACAGGAAATCATATTTTAAGGATGCCTTATTTAAATCTTGAAAGTTAGTGCACGTTATTATCTTATTTTCTCCTTTAGAAATAGCCACAATATTGGAAATCCATTCAGAGTAATCAATAGAGTGGTTGAACCCAACACCTAATCATTTTTCAATTTTGGCTTTAACTAATAAGGCAATTCCTGGATTCATCTTTCGGATTTTCTGTTTCACAAGTTTAGCATTAGGTTTGAGAACAATATTGTGAGTAACAATCTTAGGATCTATACCGAACATATCTGAATATTTCCAATAAAATATATCCTTATATTCAAGCAAGAGGGAAACCAAATGATCATGTTCATCTTGATTCAAACATTTCCCAATTTTGACTATTTTTTCGGAGTCATTCACATCCACTTGAACTTCAATAGTCTCAATTATTAATAAATTACTTTGCATGGGGGAATCCATTGGCAAAGGAGAAATATCTTGTTCATCATGTTCTCCAAAATAGGCTTCATTATTCAGACAATAGGGCTTTCTTCTTTTATGATGAAACGTAGGTAGATCCTAATAAGCCCCTAAAAAATTGGCTAGGGTTTCATCCTTAGGAAAAATATCCAAACTAGGTTTTTGATCCATGTTAAGGAGAAGCGGATTAACCAACTTCAAATGTACACCACAGATGTGATTGACATTAACAGGAAAAGCCAATGGTTGTTTATAAGGATTGAATCCTAACCCATAAGTATAATCATAAACTTCATTTTCCAAGGGCACTTGTACACCTTGTTCATATTTACCACATCCTTTCCCATTGAATCCTGATTTCTTGAGTAGATGATAACCATAACCATATCTATCAACCATATCATATTGAGTTAAGGGAGCGACATATGTGACAATGTCATAGCAATCTGGTTTTATTGTCTCAATTGTTTCTTCAAGTGAAGCAACAACAAAGTTACTTTTTAATACCTCAGAAAGTGGAGGAGTAAAAACTTGTTTCTCAAACTCACTTTGTTCTTTCATAAACTCTAAATCAGAAACTTTATATTCTCCCATAAAAGAAGGATTAAATTACAATGTTTTGCAATCATCTCCATTCAAAGAATAAGGTGGAGCTTCAACTTGTTTAACTTTAGGTGGTTGCTCAGGTTCCTTACTTGGTGGTATAGGTTCAGAAACCTTAGCATATTCTGCAGTTAGGCAAGGATTTAGCGCATCATCCACATATAGTGTATACATCAGATTGTTATAAATGAACCTAACCATATGATTAAGAGTAGAAGGAACTGCATGCATAATATGTAAGCAAGGTCTTCTTGCCAAAATGTTATAATTGAGAGGTCCAGGCATAACATGAATAGGTGTATTGAGAATAACTGGACCAACCTTAATAGGCAGCGTAATAATGCCCAAAGTTTTCTTTGCGATATTATCAAATCCATGAATAGGGATATTATCCATTTGAATATTTGTAAGATCGGCCTTAATTTCCTTAAGCATATCCATGCTACAAATATTAAGCCCAACTCCATTGTCAATTAATGTTCTATGAATGATACTCTGATTGATAGAAATAGCAACCATAAGAGCATCATATTGATTCTGGACCTCAACAAAAGGTAAATCATAATCGGTAAAACAATAGGAGGTATAGAAGGAATAGTATGCATGCACTCCAAAAATGAATTGATATTCTCTTGGTTAGGAGGTGGAGCAGGTAGATTCAATAAATATTTTTGCAAAGCCTCTTGATATGTAGGAGAAGTTTGAAGCAATTCCCATAAAGATATCTTAGCTAGAGTAGTGCGTAATTGCTCAATTAAGTAATAATCCTTAAAGGAAGAAGGTAACCTAGGTGCTTGAGGAAGCATGGGTTGAGAAGGAGGTAAAGAAGTTGGAACAGTAGGTTGAGGATTATTCCATGTGCGATAAGCATGTGAAAAAGAATCTATGTTATCAAAGAAATCCAAAGGATCTCTAGGTTTACCCTTAATAGTTATTCAAGGACATCCTTTTACCATCATCAAATGTTTAGAAAATAACATTATAGGTGCATCAATGTTGCAAATAGTGGAACATGAAGGTAACCATGCACACACCCTATGGTAAATGTCAATTGGAGAGGTTGTGGAGGAGGATTAAATAGGAATAGGATCCATGGAGATCTCATTCAAACCATTTTCATTCTCACTTCCATGTACCTCATTAAGGGATATATACTCTTGTGCAATAAAGACTCATCAAAGTATTCAAAACAAAAGTCATACATGTTGAACACAAAATAAAATTACAAGCATGTAAATGTTTATGTGTTTTTAAAGAAATTTTGTAATTTTTTTAATATATTTTTGAAATATAAATGCAAGAGCATAAACATGAAGGTAACCATGCACACACCCTATGGTAAATGTCAATTGGAGAGGTTGTGGAGGAGGATTAAATAGGAATAGGATCCACGGAGATCTCATTCAAACCATTTTCATTCTCACTTCCATGTACCTCATTAAGGGATATATACTCTTGTGCAATATAGACTCATCAAAGTATTCAAAACAAAAGTCATACATATTGAACACAAAATAAAATTACAAGCATGTAAATGTTTATGTGTTTTTAAAGAAGTTTTGTAATTTTTGGAATATGTTTTTGAAATATAAATGCAAGAGCATAAAAGAAATCTACTTCTATATTCATGCAAGATCTAATATAAAATGTAAATCTAACACCAAAAGGAAAGAGTTGTGTATCGCGAGTTCAGCAAAATGTAAAGGGGTAAATTGGATGGTCTTTTAAATAGGGTTTTAACAATGGGGATTTGCATATAAAAGAGACCCTATGCCATATTCAACCATTTACATTTAATTTTTATGATAAGGAATGTAAAGCTAGAAATATTTATAAAGAATAATGGAGTAAAATACCTACCTCACATCATAGCAGATATGAAAATACCCTTTCTCTGATGTCTGTGTTGAGTTTCTAGAAAATATGCAATTGGATCTAGGACAAAAACACAGAGACAAACAAAACCCAGAAATGTTTTTCCGATCTGGCTCAGTTCTGATTTTGACCCAAAAGTCAATGTCACCTTTGACCCAGAATTTCCATTTCCTACCCAAAATATATGATTCTGACCCAGAACAATATGTCAAATTTGACCCAGAATAGAATGTCAATTCTAACCTAGAATGTCTAATTCTGGCCTGCAACTCCCAAAATAGCACCTACAAATATCTAAAAAAGGGGTTTTGGGGTGGCTATATAGGGTTTTGCCTTAGTCAAACCCCCCATTTTTGTGGTTTCCACCTCCATGAATAGTCAAATATAATAGAATGTATGTGTGTTTCTCTTAGAAAGAGCTTTGAATGCATAATGCTAAGATCAAATCCTCTAGATTAAAACCCTAACATGAATTGAAAATGAGAAAGAAATGCATATATTTTAATATGATAAAGAAATAATACCAAGCCCCCATGGCTAAAGTATTCCTACCAAACTCACAATCCATAGTTTCTACCCCATGATAGTATCTTTTGAATGCTTGAATGTTGAAAATGGAAGATCCAAGAAGAAGGAAGGAAGGAAGAACTCTTTCTTTCTCCAATGAAGATCTACCATAGCTTGTCCACCAAATGCTTGTATGTATTAAGGAATCATCATATATTGTCCTTCTATATCATCCTCTTGATTTCTTGCATCAACCTCATGTCATAATCATAGTCATGTCATCTCACGATTTAGTTTCATGAAGAAATGAAGGCAAAAGAGAGTGTTTATATAGAGATCTCAATATAGACCTCCTAGGGCAATGCAAGGGACGCAAATTCAAATTTCACCTTGAATTATGGTCCAATTACAATCACCAACCATGGAGGGTATGTATTAATTTGAATATCAAAGAAACCACTTCCACATCTGGTCTCGGAGACCTATTTTTAAATTTAGAACCCTGATAAGCTCCATATCTGAAAGCGGGGACCAACACCCGACAGAGGTCAAAATAGATCTTGACCTTGACCTAGGTCAAGGTCAAC
The DNA here is from genome assembly GCA_018584345.1 of Thuja plicata. NCBI lineage: Eukaryota > Viridiplantae > Streptophyta > Pinopsida > Cupressales > Cupressaceae > Thuja > Thuja plicata. Next base: position 1,112,287 of record MU226618.1, read on the forward strand.
CTTAATTTTTTCCTAGGTCAAAATTGAATTTAACCCTAACCTGAGGTTTCAGGAAGGTCACCTTGAGAAATCTGCAAGATTCCTAGGTCAGCCGAGGACCTAGGAATGTGAGAAAACACACCAGAGTGCTAAGGAGAGGCACAAAGGCCATAAAGGAGGTATGATGAAGATTAGGAGATCCAATACATAGGTTATACCTAAAAATAAAGTCATAAAGAAGGAAATTAAGGAGGATATATAGGATTCTAACCCTAGTTACATCTAGAAATGGAGAATTAAGTGCAGATGCATCCTAAAATGCAAATCTAATATGCAACTGTACTAAAAAAGTTTGCTAAACCTACCAAAATGGAAGTGCTTCCATTTTAAGATGATACAAAGAGGTGCTAGTAGAAGGAACTACAACTTGTGCCTTCCAACGACCCCTAGTGTCTTGGGTGACATAAGACATTGTCCGCGCTAGTAATGTGACCCCTCTTTGGTGGAAGGATTTACCTACATAAGCCATAATTGTATCTTCCCCCTCATCCTCATTTGTGTAAGTTATTTTCCTCAACTGAATCTCTTTAGTGAACCATGTAGGTTTACTAAATATGGTGACTAGCTCATATGGGGATACCTGAAGGACTAAATCCACATTTTGGGATCCCAGGGTTACTTCTTTATATGACCCTTCTTGTTGTTCCCTTCCATGTTCACCCTCTCCCTCATTCATTCCTTCTCCTTTTCCTTGTCTTTCTTCCTTTCCCTCTTTTGTCTTTTCTTCTTCTGTTGCCTTATCTTGTTTTTCCTTATCTTGGTCTTCATCTTCGGAGGAGCTGATCAAGACTTCTGTATTAAGACCGGTCATGGATTTTAGTGTGGTTTTGGAAGGTGACATAGATTCTGCACTTACTAACCCTCTAGGGGTTGGGATGGAGCAAGGAAAAGGGTCTGATGGTGGTGGAGTCGGTGTAGGAAGAGTTGGAATGGGAAGTGGGAGAGTGGTAGTGGGAGACAAAGTTGGTGTTGGAGTTGGGAGAAATGGTGGTGGAGTAGGAATTAGAGGTGTGAGAGTAGTCAGTGGAGTGGGAATGTGAGGTGGTGGAGTGGTAGTGGGAGCCTCTCTTGTAGTCTTATATCCTGTTAGGTCTTGGGCTATTGGGGCATCTTGATTTCCCAGCCCTTGGTCTGTGTTAGAGCTTGCCTTTGTGATAGGTATGTTAGGCACTGAATTGGTGTACTGAGTGGGAGGTGTAGTGAGGGTTATCTAGGGCTAGAAGAGTGATGGATCTCCCATGTCATACCCTATTGCATAATCTGAGGTATCTTGACCTTGGTCTGAAAATCCTTTCTAGACATTCAAAGTTGGATATCTTGAATTCATCTAATCCTAAGGCCTCTAAAGGATTGCCTTGCTCTTTAGGGTCCTCTTTATGTGTTCTGGTAGTTTCATTTTCCTTCCTCTTTTTGGATCTTGTCCTTTTTACTAGTGGTACTTGTTCCTCTTCTTCTGTTTCTTCCTGTCAGGTTTCTAGTTGGGGAGATGCAGAAGCTCTCTTCCTTTTATATATTATCTTACCCTTTTCGGTAGTAGGAGGAGATTGGCCAGAAGTGGAAAGTCCTTCATCTTGTGGGGCCTATGATGATTTCATTGGAGGGTCTATTTGTCTAGTCATTTTAGTCTTTGGATCTTTCTGCCTTGGATTTGACCCATACTCTATTGCGCGTTCATGGCCATAAATCGTGCTTGGCTTCTATGGTGGCACTTTCTTATATTGTGGAACTGTATTTTTCTTGCCACGTTGTTTATCTACCTTCTTGGGTGGATCCATTAGTGTCTTTACCAGGATTGGATCCATCTTATAAGGCCTTTGGATCCAAGTTTTAGTTGTTCGGAGCACATGCCTAGCTCAAAATTCCATGTCCTCATTCTCATCTTTATCAACTTTGGCATTCTTGATGGGCCTTGTTAGGGATTTTTCTTGTATGAACCACAGTGCTTGAAATGATTACTTGAACACCATGCCTTCTAATACTGATTCAGAGACAAGAAAAGCCTAATTTCTAAGGACTGGATAAGGTCTTTCTTCATTTTTGAGCTCCACATATACTCAGGCAGGTTTTACCTCTTAAGATTGCTGTTTACACAGTATTTGTTGATGTGGACACTGATTTGCTATGTATCTTTTGTTAAACCAACTTATGAATCACCTTGCAAATAACCAAGCATAACCAGATGCAAGATAGAACCATACAAACCATGGTTGTAAGCATAACAAGAACCAGTGATACAAGGATTTTCATCCTTCTTCCTTTTCTTATAGGAGGGATAACCTAATGGATTCACTCTTCAAGGAATCAATAATATGGACACTATCCTGCTGACATAGGTCCTTAACAAGTTCAGTTTATCTGTTCTTAGTAACAAAGTTTTTTGATTAAATTGGTTTTGATATTTTGGAATAACTTAGACAAAGATAGATTATCAGACCATTTTCTGAACCAGTGCCTATCCTTTGGGCTATAGAGTCAAATAAGCAAAGATCTCATAGAAACAAAATACAGTAAACTGCCTTACAGCTCACATGCAATTAAGGTAAGTTTCCTTACAAATTACCCTGTCACCTCAAAAATATTGTATCAAATCCTTAAAAAAAGTAGTATGCTCCCTAAAACTACTCACAAAACTTAGTTCTTTCCTTAAAACAAACTTGCAAGTATTCAGATAGTTACCTAATAACCAAAATGCTTCAGAATACCTTGTAAACTTAACATAAAAGAGCATACACAGACAGTAAAGAGACAACAATGGAAGAGAGTAGAATTGCACCGTATATTATTTATATGATCCAGCTTTTCATACATGAAAGATTATACAACTTCAAAAGATAGACAGAAACTCAGAAGATCTGAATTCTGCAATATATTATCTTCTCTCCAAAATGTTCCAACATGAAAGACCTTTTACAAATACAACTCTTTTGCTATATATAGGTTTTTGACCATCTTGGAATCCCTTAAGGATACAACAAGCTTTGGATGATCAAAGAAAACCTAACCCTAAAGTTACAAGAGAGACCAAAAGAAAGAGAGAGAAGAAGCGGTGAAATGACTAAGTCAAAAAAGATAGAAACAGATATTTCTTGTTCTTCTCCCGATCTAGCGACTGCAATCAGATTTGTAGATGGTAGCTGGTAGTATTTATGTTGATTCCTGATAGTTGTGCTTGCCTACTCACCTACATTCTCCTTTTGTAATAACTGTCCTTCTTGTCTTTGAACAGTGCAGCACCAAGTGTTCAACTTACTCATCGTCCAAAATTTCTTCTTCAACTACAGGTTTCTTTTTCTTTGGTGTAGTCATAACTTCCCAAGCCTTTACTTCATCATTTGATGGCCACTTGAAGTCCTAAGTACTCTATACTTGCACCTTTTTCCTGTCCCATCGAGCATCAGTGATGTTCTTGACATCAAGTAGGAACTTGTTGATATCAGTCTCTACTTTGAAGGCTTCATCCAATAATTTATTGAATCCCTCTATATCAACATCTGTTCCCAAGAGAAGTGCCTCTTCACTAGGCATCTTGGTGTCAAAGTCACTCTTCCAAGCATCTATAGCCTTTACTTGGTCATCATCTCCCTTTAAGGAAGGAATAAACCTATTGAAATCACTTGAAAAGAGGCTCAATTTAACCTCTATCTGGTTTAATTTTCCTTTGAGGAATGCGAGAGCAATATTAACTCTTTTGATCTCATCTTCAACTTCAGTGACTATTGGAGGAAAATTTGGTCTTATGGCTTGTAAAGATGACAAATTCTCAAATAAATTTTCCCAAGAAAACCACTTAGTGAAGTAAGGGTTTAGAATGGCAAGGTACCCCATTACCTCAGTATGCAATACTGGCAATTTATTATATGTATTGACTACAACATCAGTTTTGTCTTTTAGAATCTCAATCCTCTGTTGTAGTATGCCTTTCAATTCCTTCAAAGCTATTGCATTTCCCTTTTCTTCATCCACCTTTTTTTCCACAGCCTCTTCTGACTTAGGCTTATCTTCAATCTGCTTTGGTGGTGGTTGTGCAGGTACATAGACTACCTCAGGCTTTGCCTCCAATTCCTCTATTAGTGTCTTGATCATTTGATCCCTCTGGTACAATTGTATGTGGCACATATCCCTGTCTTTAGATAGTGCACTTGTTTCTTCCAACAAAGTACTATACCTCTCAGACAATTGCTTGGTCTTGTCTTCATTCAATTGAGCCCAGTGTGTCATAATTTGGGAGATTTCTAAGTCCCCTGTATTTTGTACAGACCACACCATCTGATTACCCACCATATTTTCTTGAATGTTTACTAACTGGGGCTTCTGATCTTTTGGACTTAGACTCCACATTGCAAAAGCCTGAGAATTTGGGCTATACCCAAATCCTTTTATCATTTCTCCTACCTGGACCTTGCTAGTCAGTTTAAGGTCTGGCTGCTTTCTGATTTGGTCTATAATGAAAGAAAATGCTAAATCCCATCCCTCAGCCAACAATATCCCACTTCCTAGCACCATCTTCCTGGCATCCTCAGGCGAGATATCCTCATTCTCAAGATCATAATTCTGCAAGGCAACTAGGGCCTCATTTGTAATTGTTTCTTTCCCATCAACTGTTAATTGGGATCTTATTTTCTCTGTTTTGTGCCATCTTAAGAAGTCTTTAAAATCTTCTATTTTTATAAAAGCTGTCATCATCTAGAAATTAATGTTGATGAAGCAATATTTCATCAACACAGGCCCTGAGTGGTATCTCAAGTTCATCTTCTAGGTCAGGTCATTGCTTCTTGCCTTCCCTGATTGTTTTTCTTAGGTTATGGTCATATAACCTAGTGCCAGGTACCAAGGCCTTAGCCTTGTCCTTTTTCTTACTTTGTCCCTCCATTGAAGGTTGTCCTAATTCCAACTTCTGCCTCTTTGCAGCAGGCTCCTCTACATCATTAGGCTGGGTTGCAACTGTCAGGTCTATAATGTGTCCTTCTACTCCCTACAACTGTGGGATCTCAGCCATTTCTTGCTCTGAGGCTTATTGTGGTGGAGGAGACATGGGAGGACGTGCATAATCACTGTCATCACCACTATCATATTATGATTCTGAGTGCTCAGGTGTCTGAGCACCTTTCTTGTCCAGGACTGTATTCAGTTTCTCTACAAGCACATAATAGTTATCTATCATGGCCTTGATTCTATCAAAATATGGGAGGTCAGGGTAAAAACCCCCAAAGGACAACCCATTTCTTTTTATTTGCTTCTCCAGCTTCAACAACTCCTGGATTCTAAGTCTTCTTATGTGGATGTCATCTTCATCCAAGATGTTCCTTGTTGCATCTTCTTTTATGCACTCACAGTGAACATTGGTATTAGGGATGGTAGGAGTATACAGTTTCCTAACCCCTGCCATGAAACCCTCTGGATCAATGTATCTATAAGGGGCTACCCCCATTCTATACTTTTCCAACCATTGACCCACTTCATTAATGGCATTCTTGCCAATTGTAAAGTTAGAAAGTTTGAACTGCCTAGGGGTTATAGTCCCCTTTTTGTGCGGTGCAAAGTGCTCATTATCTGTTAACATCAGCTGCCATATGAATTCTATTGTAGCTACTCTTGTAGGCACATGATATGGTAATAAATGGGGTGGATGAATACACCCATATACCCTGATAATGGTATAATTTTCCTCCAAGAAGAAATCACCCCAATTGTGATTTCCAGGCCAATTTTCTTTATAATTATAGGGCCTAAGCAGTTGTATAACCTTCAAAGGGACTCTTGTTCTGCTTGTTCCCAAACTCTGTACAATTGGATACACAATCCAATTCTGAAAGGCACAGTAGTCACACTCCCTAGAAGTGTAATTCCAAACCGTGACCCAAAATTGGATAGGATTCGGTGCTGTTTGATAGAATCTTTGAGGAGTCAGATTATGAACATCCATGATTCCAAAATTGAAGTATAAGAGAAGGTGCATTAGCACCTAATAATGAAAAAATTTAGGTTCCTTCTCCTTTGGCTTCTTTAGTATTTTCTGGGTTGCAACAAAACCCTCATGCATTTCATCAATTATATGCTATATGTAATCATAGTTGGTGCTTGAATGCACCTCTTGCAAGTCTTGTACCATCATTAAGATGCCAGCATTGATCTTCTCTGCATCTCCATCTATCCCTAGCACTCTACATAGGGCATAAGCATTATACTGAATGTAGAAGTGTAGATCCTTATAAGAATATGGATTAGGCTCTTTCATAGGATCTAAGTAATTTCTCACTTCTTTCAACATGTGTTTCTTCAATAAGCCTTTTGCAATACCAGGCTTTGAACTATATCTCTTCTCCTGCTTTGTCATGTCAATTTTAGTAGACATGGCGCTGAATAAGCCAAAGGCTTGCATGAATGAGTTCTTGTTTAATATTAGCAAGGCAGTGCCATCATCCCTTTTGATGGTCTTTGTCAGGACATCATAGTGGTTAGCTAAGTCTAAAAATAGGTCTACATCAAGGAAGACATCAGGAACAAGCAATCTAGCTAAGCCACATGTCCAAGGGTTTGATACTGGAATAGGTTTATCAGAATTTTTATAGAAGTAATTGAAAAGGGAGAAAGCTATTGTCCCTTTAGTCACAACATCTCAAATATCTTTGTATTCATCCAGGAGGACACTTGCATTGGCCTTCTTATTCTGCGTTGAACCAGGTAGAAGACGGAGAAACTCATCAGAGAAACTTGCTTTTCCTTTCTGCTCCTCTTCACTGCCTCCACTTGTTGAAGCAACACTCATAGCTCCGCTCATGTTTGCAACACCTTGGATCTCCTTTTCCCTAACCAATATTGAAACAAATCTATTTCTAAAATCAACCGACTGTTCTGAGCACAATCTCCTGAAATTTAGAACTCTTTTATCAATTCTGGAAACACTGCAAACTGATCAAAATATTCCTCTTTTCTGCAAAATGAACAACTTGGGCTGTGCAAAGTGAAAGCACGGTGAATGAAAATGAATGCACCATCAACTCCTTATAGCTGTCATTCAGAGTACGCAGCTCATAATTCAGATACATAAGTTCTGCCATTAATTCACCATGCTGTGAACTTGAATCGAAAACCTAGTCGTAGTTGCTGAGCTTGACAGGAAATCAAATTTTTAAAAGTGAATCCTCATAGCAATCATATAACATTTAAAAGAGCTGACATGTCACACTGTGATTCATTGTCTATCTTACATCTCAGCTACTCTTTTTGTACTATGATCAAAATACAAGCCTGTGATTGGTTGTCGGGGATTCATACTGTCATATCAAAAAAACTGTCGCTGCTTTTAGATTTTTTGATCAGGTGACTGCATGACTACATTAAGTCTCTTTGTCACGGGCCTCTATCATTAACCATGGTTCCATCTCAAGACATGACGACAATGTGCTTTCCTACCTTTGGCTGACCTGAGTTACAATCAGGCAATCACATGACACACTTGAAATCATAGTCGCGTAGAGTCAACAGTAACTCATCATTCATTCTGAGACCTTGCGACTAACCGTTACCCTTAACCTTCATAGTTATCTTTCTTTCGCCAAATGCTTTTATTCTGTTTCAAGACTATGCGACAATGCTTAGTCGTCCAATCACAGAATCAAGTCCTGAGCATTTGATTTTACCTTAACAAGTTATAAGTGCCCCCTTCTTGCTTCTAACGACTACGCGACATACCCTACTCGCCAAGTTGGGAGGACTTTTCTCTTGGGGCACTTTTCTTCTCAAAATTTGCGACCACCATCAGATCCTCTTATTCTTTCATCCTACGGTCGTTGCTTAATCACTATATGATCGAGCATACCCTTAAATCTTTCTCAGAAACTTTGACTGAAGGGAAAGTTCTTAGTCTTGCTGTCGCTGAATCCACTTCCTACTTCTGGTGACCATGCAATAAATTTCTCTCATCCATTCGCCTTATGACAGATGTCACTCAATTATTGGTTCACTTCCTGCATACTGGAGAACTGAGTCATCATTCTTTTCTGGTGACAACCCGACTAAGCATTACTGTAAACCACAGATGGTCAGTCGGGAAGTCTGAGTTAAAATCCCTTAACCGTTGTTCTATTCTGAGACCACGAGACTGAAGGCTTTGTTTAACTATTAACTTTGACTCATTTGGCGATAGAGCGAAAAAAGGTAATCGTGAAGTCTGAAGACATTTTCATAACTGTTAAGAACTTCCCGCGATCACTCGAGTAAACAGTGGGTCCCTCCTTTACAACATTTTATAAGATGGTTATCTTGCGACTACCTGACTAAAAGGAATCACTGAGTCTTAGAAGGCCGAAGGAATATTCTGATTTTGAATGAGACCACGCGACATAAGGAAAATGCCAAGTCGGGAAAGCTTATGGAATATTTGCTCGGGATATCGCGACAAGGTGATTCAATTGAAGCACATGCCTTAAGTGAATGAAAAAGGTAACGTCAAAATAGAAAGACATGACTTAGGGTTTAATTTCATTGTTTAATACTTGGATAGCCTAGGGTTTTTTAGGGTTTTTACAAATTAAGCAAGGTTTAGACTTGAAAACCTTAAAGTTGACATGAGTAAGGGCATAATGAACAAGAGATAACAGAATTGAGCACAACAGAATTCAGAGAGCAGGACAAGGAACCAGGAAAATTTCCAAAATAAGAAATACAACCAATAGTGGCTCTGATGTGGATTGGCTAAACACAGTTTATGACAAAGAACCATAGAATCTCTGGTTGCAGACCACCTCTCTAACGGAGAAAAACCCTAAAATAGAAAGGGAAATATGTACAAAATTTACAAACAAGGGACAAGGAAAGGAGAATATAATACATACCTACATATGCAGTTTGAACCTTTACTCAATGAAGGGCTTCAAAAACTGCCCATGCACAGGCAACTCAAAGAGATCTCCTTCCATATTCTTCAACAAGTATGAGTCTTTGCCAAATTTTTCTGCAATAATGAATGGTCCTAGCCATAAAGACTCAAAC
>MU226618.1:1128877-1145997 GCA_018584345.1 Thuja plicata
ATATTTTGGAATAACTTAGACAAAGATAGATTATCAGACCATTTTCTGAACCAGTGCCTATCCTTTGGGCTATAGAGTCAAATAAGCAAAGATCTCATAGAAACAAAATACAGTAAACTGCCTTACAACTCACATGCAATTAAGGTAAGTTGCCTTACAAATTACCCTATCACCTCAAAACTATTGTATCAAATCCTTAAACAAAGTAGTATGCTCCCTGAAACTACTCACAAAACTTATTTCTTTCCTTAAAAGAAACTTGCAAGTATTCAGATAGTTACCTAATAACCAGAATGCTTCAGAATACCTTGTAAACTTAACATAAAAGAGCATACACAAAGAGTAAAGAGACAACAATGGAAGAGAGTAGTATTGCACTGTATATTATTTATATGATCTAGCTTTTCATACATGAAAGATTATACAACTTCAAAAGATAGACAGAAACCCAGAAGATCTGAATTCTGCAATATATTATCTTCTCTCCAAAATGTTCCAACATGAAAGACCTTTTACAAATACAAATCTTTTGCTATATATAGGTTTTTGACCATCTTGGAATCCCTTAAGGATGCAAAAAGCTTTGGATGATCAAAGAAAACCTAACCCTAAAGTTACAAGAGAGACCAAAAGAAAGAGAGAGAAGAAGTGGTGAAAGGACTAAGTCAAAAAAAGATAGAAACAAATATTTCTTGTTCTTCTCCCGATCTAGCGACTGCAATCAAATTTGTAGATGGTTAGCTGGTAGTATTTATGTTGAGTCTGGATAGTTGTGCTCACCTACTCACCTACAATCTCCTTTTGTAATAACTGTCGTTCTTGTCTTTGAACAGTGCAGCGCCAAGTGTTCACCTTACTCATTGTCCAAAATTTCTTCTTCAACTACAGGTTTCTTTTTCTTTGGTGTAGTCATAACTTCCCAAGCCTTTACTTCATCATCTGATGGCCACTTTAAGTCCTAAGTACTCTGTACTTGCACCTTTTGCCTGTCCCATCGAGCATGTTCTTGACATCAAGTAGGAACTTTTTGATATCAGTCTCTGCTTTGAAGGCTTCATCCAATAATTTATTGAATCCCTCTATATCAACATCTGTTCCCAAGATAAATTCCTCTTCACTAGGCATCTTGGTGTTAAACTCACTCTTCCAGGCATCTATAGCCTTTACTTGGTCATCATCTCCCTTTAAGGAAGGAATAAACCTATTGAAATCACTTGAAAAGAGGCTCAATTTAACCTCTATCTGGTTTAATTTTCCTTTGAAGAATGAGAGAGCAATATTAACTCTTTTGATCTCATCTTCAACTTCAGTGACTATTGGAGGAAAATCTAGTCTTATGGCTTGTAAAGATGACAACTTCTCAAATAAATTTTCCCTAGCAGACCACTTAGTGAAGTAAGGGTTTAGAATGGCAAGGTACCCCATTACCTCAGTATGCAATACTGACAATTTATTATATGTATTGACTACAACATCAGTTTTGTCTTTTAGAATCTCAATCCTATGTTGTAGTATGCCTTTCAATGCCTTCAAAGCTATTGCATTTCCCTTTTCTTCATCCACCTTTTGTTCCACAGCCTCTTCTGACTTAGGCTTATCTCCAATTTGCATTGGTGGTGGTTGTGCAGGTACATAGACTACCTCAGGCTTTGCCTCCAATTCCTCTGTTAGTGTCTTGATCATTTGATCCCTCTGGTATAGTTGTATGTGGCACATATCCCTGTCTTTAGATAGTGCACTTGTTTCTTCCAACAAAGTACTGTACCTCTCAGACAATTGCTTGGTCTTGTCTTCATTCAATTGAGCCCAGTGTGTCATAATTTGGGAGATTTCTAAGTCCCCTGTATTTTGTACAGACCACACCATTTGATTACCCACCATATTTTCTTGAATGTTTACTAACTGGGGCTTTTGATCTTTTGGGCTTAGACTCCACATTGCAAAATCCTGAGACTTTGGGCTATGCCCAAATCCTTTTATCATTTCTCCTACCTGGACGTCGCTAGTCATTTTAAGGTCTGGCTGCTTTCTGATTTGGTCTATAATGAAAGCAGATGCTAAATCCCATCCCTCAGCCAACAATATCCCACTTCCTAGCACTATCTTCCTAGCATCCTCAGGCGAGATATCCTCATTCTCAGGATCATAATTCTGCAAGGCAACTAGGGCCTCATTTGTAATTGTTTCTTTCCCATCAACTGTTAATTGGGATCTTATTTGCTCTATTTTTTGCCATCTTAGGAAGTCTTTAAACTCCTTTATTTTTTCAAAGCTGTCATCATCTAGAAATTTCTATTGATGAAGCAATATTTCATCAACACAGGCCCTAAGTGGTATCTCAACTTCATCTTCTAGGTCAGGCCGTTGCTTCTTGCCTTCCCTGATTGCTTTTCTTAGGTTATGGTCATATAACCTAGTGCCAGGTACCAAGGCCTTAGCCTTGTCCTTTTTCTTACTTTGGCCCTCCATTGAAGGCTCTCCTAATTCTAACTTCTGCCTCTTTGCAGCAGGCTCCTCTACATCATCAGGCTGGGTTGCAACTGTCAGGTCTATAATGTGTCCTTCTGCTCCCTGCAACTGTGGGATCTCAGCCATTTCTTTCTCTAAGGCTTGTTGTGGTGGAGGAGACATGGGAGGACATGCATAATTACTGTCATCACCACTATCATATTCTAATTCTAAGTGTTCAGGTGTCTGAGCACCTTTCTTGTCCAGGACTGTATCCAGTTGCTCTACAAGCACATAATAGTTATCTATCATGGCCTTGATTCTATCAAAATATGGGAGGTTAGGGTAAAAACCCCCAAAGGACAACCCATTTCTTTTTATTTGCTTCTCCAGCTTTAGCAACTCTTGGATTCTCAGTCTTCTTATGTGGATGTCATCTTCATCCAAGATGTTCCTTCTTGCATCTTCTTCTATGCACTCATAGTGAACATTGGTATTCGGGATGGTAGGAGTATACAGTTTCCTAACCCCTGCCATGAAACCCTCTGGATCAATGTATCTATAAGGGGCTACCCCTATTGTATACTTTTCCAACCATTGACCCACTTCATCAATGGCATTCTTGCCAATTGTAAAGTTAGAAATTTTGAACTACCTAGGGGTTATAGTCCCCTTTTTGTGCGGTGCAAAGTGCTCATTATCTGTTAACATCAGTTGCCATATGAATTCCACTGTAGCTACTCTTGTATGCACATGATATGGTAATAAATGGGGTGGATGAATACACCCATATACCCTGATAATGGTATAATTTTCCTCCAAGAAGAAATCACCCCATTTGTGATTTCCAGGCCAATTTTCTTTATAATTACAGGGCCTAAGCAGTTGTATAACCTTCAAAGGGACTCTTGTTCTGCTTGTTCCCAAACTCTGTACAATTGGATACACAATCCAATTCTAAAAGGCACAATAGTCACACTCTCTAGAAGTGTAATTCCAAACCCTGACCCAAAACTGGATAGGATTCGGTGTTGTTTGATAGAATCTCTGAGGAGTCAGATTATGAACATCCATGATTACAAAATTGAAGTATAAGAGAAGGTGCATTAGCACTGAATAATGCAAAAATTTAGGTTCCTTCTCCTTTGGATTCTTTAGTCTTTTCTGGGTTGCAACGAAACCCTCATGCATTTCATCAATTATATGTTGTATGTAATCATAGTTGGTGCTTGAATGCACCTCTTGCAAGTCTAGTACCATCATTAAGATGCCAACATTGATCTTCTCTACATCTTTATCTATCTCTAGCACTCTACATAGGGCATAAGGATTATACTTAATGTAGAAGTGTAGATCCTTATAAGAATATGGATTAGGCTCTTTCATAGGATCTAAGTAATTTATCACTTCTTTCAACATGTCTTTCTTCAATAAGCCTTTTGCAATAGCAGGCTTTGAACTATATCTCTTCTCCTGCTTTGTCATGTCAATTTCAGTAGACATGGCGCTGAATAAGCCAAAGGCTTGCATGAATGAGTTCCTGTTTAATATTAGCAGGGCAGTGCCATCATCCCTTTTGATGGTCTTTGTCAGGACATCATAGTGGTTAGCTAAGTCTAAAAATAGGTCTACATCAAGGAAGACATCAGGAACAAGCAATCTAGCTAAACCACATGTCCAAGGGTTTGATACTGGAATAGGTTTATCAGAATTTTTATAGAATTAATTGAAAAGGGAGAAACCTATTGTCCCTAGAGTCATAGCATCTCAAATATCTTTGTATTCATCTAGGAGGACACTTGCATTGGCCTTCTTATTCTGTGTTGAACCAGGTAGAAGACGGAGAAACTCATCAGAGAAACTTGCTTTTCCTTTCTGCTCCTCTTTACTGCCTCCACTTGTTGAAGCAACACTCATAGCTCCACTCATGTTTGCAACACCTTGGATCTCCTTTTCCCTAACCGATATTGAAACAAATCTATTTCTAAAATCAACTGACTGTTCTGAGAACAATCTCCTGAAATTTAGAACTCTTTTATCATTTCTGGAAACACTACAAACTGATCAAAATATTCCTCTTTTTTGCAAAATGAACAACTTGGGCTCTGCAAACTAAAAGCACGGTGAATGAAAATGAATGCACCATCAACTCCTTATAGCCATCATTCAGAGTACGCAGCTCATAATTTAGAAACATTAGTTCTGCCATTAATTCGCCATGCTGTGAACTTGAATAAAAAACCTAGCCGTAGTTGCTGAGCTTGACAGGAAATCAAATTTTGAAAAGTGAATCCTCAGACCAATCATATAACATTTAAAAGAGCTGACATGTCACACTATGATTCTTTGTCTATCTTACATCTCAGCTACTCTTTTTGCACTGTGATCAAAATACAAGCCTCTGATTGGTTGCCGGGGATTCATACTGTCACATCGAAAAAATTATCGCCGCTTTTAGATTTTGTGATCAGGCGACTACGTGACTGCATTAAGTCTCTTTGTTTCGGGCCTCTATCATTAACCATGGTTCCATCTCAAGACATGGTGACAATGTGCTTTCCTACCTTTGGTTGACCTGAGTTACAATCAGGCGATCACGTGACACACTTGAAATCATAGTCGCGCAGAGTCAATAGTAACTCATCATTCATTCTGAGACCTTGCAAATAACTGTTACCCTTAACCTTCATGGTTATCTTTCTATCGCCAAATGCTTTTATTTTGTTTCAAGACTATGCAACAATGCTTAGTCGCCCAATCGCGGAATCAAGTCCTGAGCATTTGATTTTACCTTAACAAGTTATAAGCGCCCCCTTTTTGCTTCTGACGACTGCGCGACATACCCTACTCGCCAAGTCGGGAGGACTTTTCTCTTGGGGCACTTTTCTTCTTAGACTTCGCGACCACCATTAGATCCTCTTATTCTTTCATCCTACGACCGTCGCTTAATCGCTATACACTCGGGCATACCCTTAAATCTTTCTCAGACACTGTGACTGAAGGGAAAGTACTTAGTCTTGCTGTCGCTGAATCCACTTCCGGCTTCTAGTGACCATGTGATAACCTTCTCTCATCCATTTTCCTTATGAAAGATGTCACTCAATTATTGGTTCACTTCCTGCATACTGGAGAACTGAGTCATCATTCTTTTTTGGCGAAAACCCGACTAAGCATTACTGTAAACCACAGACGGTCGGTCGGGAAGTCTGAGTTAAAATCCCTTAACCACTGTTCTATTCTGAGACCTCATGACTGAAGGCTTTTCTTAACTGTTAACTTTGACTCATTTGGTGATAGAGTGACAAAAGGTAATCGCAAAGTCTGAAGACATTTTCATAACTGTTAAGAACTTCCCGCGATCACCCGACTAAATAGTGGGTCCCTCCTTTACAACATTTTATAAGATGGTTATCTTGCGACTACCCGACTAAAAGGAATCACTGAGTCTCAGAAGGCCAAAGGAATATTCTGATTTTGAATGAGACCATGCGACATAAGGAAAATGCCAAGTCAGGAAAGCTTATGGAATATTCGCTTGGGATATCGCGAAAAGGTGATTCAATTGAAGCACATGCCTTAAGTGAATGAAAAAGGTAACGTCAAAATAGAAAGACATGACTTAGGGTTTAATTTCATCATTTAATACTTGGATAGCCTAGGGTTTTTTAGGGTTTTTACAAATTAAGCAAGGTTTAGACTTGAAAACCTTAAAGTTGACATGAGTAAGGGCATAATGAACAAGAGATAACAGAATTGAGCACAACAGAATTCAGAGAGCAGGACAAGGAACTAGGAAAACTGCCAAAACAGGAAATACAACCAACAGGCCTATCATATATCTTATCCAAAGTGTAAATTACCTCTAATACCCTGTCTGAACCATTTTCCCAAACCTTCAAGGGAATTTGTGTCTTCAAAGTATCCTGTGCAAGGGTACGGGACATCGTACAATAATCTATGATCCTGACCTCATGATCATTTACACAACTGATCCAGTGATCTTCAAGATGTAGTTCATGGATATAGAACTTGCCAATGATGTGGTTATACATACCTATTGGGTTGAACCTGGGCCGGACTGTCTTGTAAAGCTACAGTGGGAATTCATCCCATTCAAAAGCCAAGGATTTGCAAACCTTCATATCCTGTAAAGAAATCCTAGCAATGTTTCTTCTTGTGCTTTATATGGTCATAGGCATCAGGGAGTTGTTTGGCCATTTCTAAAGTGATTATCCAATTAGATGGATACCTAGGTATACAATGTTAGGCCAAGCGTTTGGATCATTTATGTTTCCCCTCTTGGTGAGTCTTGGGTAGTTTGCCCATGCTGCCAATAAGTACACCACAAAGGTACTCATATAGAATTTGGGGTTGTACTTTATTGCAACCAGCTGTTCATCCAACCTGTCACTAATTATGGTTCCCTATTCAAACCTTTACTTATGACCTCTGATCTTCTCTATTAGGAGGATCATCCAATTCTCTAGCTAGATAGACTGAGGTAATCCATATACCTACCTTGGTAAAGTTATTTTTTCCTGGATATCATCTTTCATGTACCCCCTCCTAAGGTCTATCTTATCCAATTTGTTTTTGGGGAGAGGTTGCTCGAAGTAGTTTTTATTGACAATGTCATATGCCTCTTCCCCTTTTTTGTTAAACTATTTGTTACCTTTGTCGATGAAAAAGTCATAGAACTTGTCTATACCTTTGTGGAGGTGGAAGACCTCTTCTATGATATCTGGTCTAATGTCCATTACCACCTGTCCCTCTTGATTTTGGACCACCCTTTTGTCTAAATCGTAGTGGTTTGCAAAGGTCATGATCAACTCGGATGATGTGACAGTGACTGAGTGGGCTACTGCATTGAATAGGCCTAATAGGACTAGTGAGGTGCAGTTCTCAGATCTCCCAGCTGGTTGGGAACATCTCATCACAAATTGATCCCAATCTACATTTCTAATATCAGTATCGGTGATCTCAATGTGTTTGTTGCCAATCTTTGAAGGGAGGGTGTTCATCTTGTATAAGTACTTCATCTGTGATGCAGTTCATTTCTCAGGCATTCCTGCAAGTAAATATGCAAGTATCAGTGTTTTACTTGAAGAAGAAACTTAAAGAGAACTGATTGATTTAGGAAAATAGAAGTAAAAATCTCTTTAAGTAGCCAAGAATGCAAATTTTGCTTTTTTTGGCCCTTTTAGGATTTTGGACGCTGAAAGCTTCTTTGGAGTCCAAAAGGGCTGATAGTGAGAAAGAGCATTCATCGATGAGGAGTGAGACCTATCAGACTTATCGATGTGTGAAAGTCTGAAAGGGTTCTTTGGATGCCAAAATTCCAAATAGGATCTCAGACTCCTAAAGTCCAAAATCTGTAAGGAAGACAACATCCTCGAGGATTCAAACTTTCAGCATTTCAAATGGCTTGGAGGTCTGAAACCTTGAAAAGGATGAATCTTTGAGGAGCACTTGGGTGAGAGACCTAACCTAGTTTTTAGCATTTTGGAGGCCAAAAACCTGTGACAAAGGTCACAACAATAGAAACCCAAACAAATTGGAAGGGGAAAAATAGAAAAAAGATGCCGAGACTGATGAGACAAGGGGAGGCCTCCCCTGCAAGGTCAAGGGTGAAAAGAGAACCCTTAATATTTTGGGGGAGGTGCATGAAATCAAACAAGGCCTAGAATGTGAATAAAAAACTGAAACCTAGTAGCACAAAACAAGGAAAATAGTGAGTTAACCTACCTCGAGTGCTAGGAGTGGAAGACAAGAGGCAAGAGGCTATAGACATAGAGAAAACCCAAGAGGAGAGAAATCAATGAAGTTGCAAACTTGCGAGGAGATCAGAAGATGCCAGAAATAAAAAAGCAAAGTGAATATCATTTTAGGGCCTTAAGCCCTTATATAGCCTGTAGGGGAGACGTCATTACTTCTGGTGTTTCAGCATCCAAAACACTGAAAGTCTGTAGGTAGACACTTTCGGCCTTTCAGCCATTTTTGTATTTCAGAGGACTTGAGGTCCTCATAAATGCTGAAAGGGTGAAAAGGCTGAAAAAGTGCCTTTGATTTGTTCAACAGGTCAATAATGAGACCCATTTGTGAGGGACTAGGAAAGGGGGCAGACTCAAAAGACCAAAAGACAAAAAAAGGGGGGCCCCATGGCCACAGGACAAAAATGGGGTGTGTGTTGTGGACCCACAACAAATCCATAGACTGATCACTTTTTGTGGATTCACATGGAGATTTCCATAAAAACTAATCCTTGAAGATGGATTCATATAGAATTTGTAAGGCTAATACCTAGATAAGGATTCATAAATAATTTACACAAGAATAATACTTGAACATGGATTCATACATAATTTCCACAAGACTAATCCCTAGACATGGATCCATAGGGAGATGATGGTTTCTATAAGATTAATGCCCCTAAATTTGCTCTGTGTGCAAAAACAATTTAAGCCACTCTGTACACAAAACAAACCCACCCTATGTGTAAAATATTTCAAGATAAGAACCGACTAGCATAACATAATTTGTTATAATATCAATTCTCTGTCTCTTCTCTCTCATGGTTATGCTATTAGATTAGACCATAGAGTTTATATTGTTCTTGGTGATTCTCTTGTTCTTCCTATGTGATCACTTGTGGTCTTGCAATAGCTTTCTAGACATGATATTAGTGGATGGGACATTTTCTATGGAGGTCTCTTTTCACTACTTGATTTGGAGTTTATTTTAGTTCTAACCCCTTTTGTGTTTTTTGTATTTTCTTTTTCCATTTTTTTTTGTACCCTTGTGCATGGATGTGGATTTGAGACTCTTGGTTTGGGGGCTTACCACCTTATCTCTTTGTAATTCACCTCTCTCTCTCTCTCATGAGAATTATTTTTTCTCATACTCCCACTAAAGTTGGGGATAAATGTATCATCCTAAAAAGAAAGCACTTAATATTGTGCTCATTTTGAGACCATTTCACTTTAGTGTGTCCCTTATGTTAGGATCTCATATTACACTTAAATTCATAATTAATTTAGATATAGGTCATCTTATTTCTTCAAACTCAAGGTTGGATCCAATTTTTATTAATATTTTCCTATTTTACCATCCATTCATAATTCATTTCACTATTAGGTCCTTTTACATATATTTTACACTTTGGGATTGGCCCCGATTTCCCAACAAACCAAGGCTTTTATATCTCCCTTTTAGCACACAACCCTAGGTCCCAGGCTGGCTTTGAAAAAGTCTTCCTAGACAAGGATGACTTAGGTAGGCCTTGGATTATGAACTTTTCATTTAGTGGGCTCTAGTCCCTATGCAAGGTTGTTTCTCCTAGGTGATTAATTGGGGTCAACCTTGTGAAATTTGAGCCCCAAAATATCTATAAAAGGAGACATCTTCATCTCATTTTCACATCCCATATTCATGCAAGAATTATTAAGAACTATTGTGCATTAAAAAAATTCAAGTTCAAGAAAATATCCATTTAAGGAATTCATCATCAAGCATACAAGGCATTTTATTGCAAGATCTATCTCTTTTCTACATTGAAGGCCAAACAAAGGAGTTCGACATCAAGGAAGGAGATCTACGTCCCTACATCAAGTATTTCTTCTTCTTCTTCTTCTTCTTCTTCTTCTTCCATCCATCCAACAATGAGGTTAATTAAAACATCTAATATATGAGGTTTTGTCTTACATGATTTCCTTTTAGTGTTTGTGTTGAGTCAAAGCTATTGCGTCAAGATTCTTGATCACATATTTAGAGACAATTTTATCTACATGGTATGATATTTTTCATTATTTAGATCCAATCTCTGCTACATGTTAGCATTATTTCAATTACATATATTTCATTTCAAGGTTAATTCCTATACATGGGCTTGACCAAGGAAAGCCCTTCCCCACAATGTAGGAACAAGTGATGAAGTTTTAGATCTGGATTTTCAGAGATATAGAACTAGTGACAATTTTTCTACATATTTGACCAATTTTTGTGCCCCTAGGTTAAGGTATAATTTTTTGGACAAGGCCCACTTGATTTGGAATTTTCCTGAGGATTTATATTTTTATAGCTGGAAGATACATGTACTATGGTTCCAGATCTAGAACAATTTTTGTTTCTGACAACACAGTGACAGTCAATTCTTGATTTGGAAATTCATCCTTCTCCTTCTCATTTCAAGGTAAATTCATTCCCCCTATTAATTAGTCACTTATCATTTTTACATATCATCATCATCATTCATCACAAAAGGAATCCACCAAATAATCCATCCTGAGATTTTGCGTGGATCATGCATTTTCACCATTAATTTATTCATTGTATAGATCAGATTCACCTTGTAGGGAGTTTGGTATTCTAATGTATGTTGAACTTGGTGGTCTACCATTGATCACCATTTCCTTTAGTACAACACCAACACCAACTTATCTCATATCTCTTTCTCTCCTTTTATACCTTTCACCTTTCAAAAATCGATCATATAAAATACTAAAAATTATTACTCTTTCTTTCACATTACTCTCTTATATTTTTCTTCTTTAGTAGTCAAAGGTCTTCTACGAGATGGATTTAAAATAGTTTGAATAACCTCCCAAATACCATTATTAAACATTTATAATTATGCCTCCATCTTTTCCATCCAATAAGGAAAATTTGTGCCATCAAATACTGGAGCCTGAAAGTGTAAGTTTTGTGTCATCCTGGATCTGCCTCAAGTGGTTAAGCTTCATCAAGAAGAACTGAATTGTATACCAATTGTTGAACACACACCAAAGTATGAGAGGGGTATGGTTAATCAACATTAAAAAAAACCCTTACCTATAATATCTACCATCAATGCTATCCACCACACAACTTATTAAGTAAACAATGAACTGAAACAATAACACATGAACACCAAGATTTTTATATGTTGAAAACCCAAACTGGGAAAAAACATGGTGATAACTTGCCCACAAATATAATCCACTGATATATATTCTAATTACAAAGATAGTAGGAGCTCACTGCTCTAGAACTACAACTAGAGTCTCATTGCCCATACACTGAATATAGATAGGAGCTCACTGCTCTAGACTTGGAAATAGGGGCTCACTACCACAGTAGCAAGATCATAATAGAATTTTTTGCATCGAAGACTCACTTTCCTAGGGACAAGGTATGCACTATAACCACCCTAATTTGGTCTACTCTAACTAGAGACCCTATTTTCCCTAAATGTGATCATACCCCTAATTATGTCAGTCCAACTATTCAATTATTAGTATAATTCATAGAAATCAATTTAATCTCCTAAGATCAAAGTGATTTCATCACTAACTCACATTAATTACCTTGGCCTATTTTAATCAAATCAACCCAATTAAATCCTCTGCTAAAGTAATTAATTAAAAGGAATTAAATAAAATCTCTAAATACAACTCATCACTTGCACATGAAAAGTCAATCCATGAACCAATGAGAGTTCACTCACATAGATCACCGAAGATTCAATCCTCACCTCTCCTTACAAGTTGATCTCAACTACTCATTTCTCAAATTATTCCATAAAAGGCTTAAATTTTGAGCTCAATTGGTCCTTAATTTCAGAAATTTGAATGCACTCTTATGTTATCATTTTGTTTCATAATCTCACATAGCTAATTAGATAATATTCATTTGTGCTTCAATTGAATCTTTGCATATTTTAAGCATGAATTATATATTAATTAGTTTCATTTCTTCATGAATATTCCATTCTAAGACTGAATGTGTCACTGATTTAATGCATAATCTGAGGGCAATTATAGATTAAATCATACTCTTCTTAGATAGGAAGCAATATGTTGATTTCCATGGTTTCCTTATGCTTTTCAATTGATTTTCATATTTCTAACCATTGATGCAATGACATATTGAAGTTTTGTGTTGCAGCTTGCAGTTACAATATTCACACACACATTTCTGGTGCCCACCATGGGGTAGAGCCCCGGATTTCTCACAAATTTGTGAAAATTAATCATCTTTTCTTCTATGTTTTTGGGTGCAGACTCACATTTAGGAGAAAAGGATCACATCTAGGAGCAAAGGATCGCATAACAGAAAGAAGCTTGCATCCCAGATATCGTGCATTGCATCTCGCTAATCTTGGGTAATTTTTGGTAACAGCTCCCATCTCGTTAATTCCAAATCGTATTTAGTGCAAAGGCTCACCTTGAGGATATTTTATCACATTTATTCATTCTTGTATCACTTCTAGAAAATAACATCGCATTCAGGAAAGTTTAGGGTCATATTTGGTTAGTCTTCTGGCATGATTTATAAATTTGATGACTAATCAGCTAACTTTGCATGTTTTTGGATGAATTTGATCATTTGAGAAACCTAATGAGTTATTGCAGGACATTGTTGAAGACTTATTTAACCAATAAGATGGAGTGAAACTACTAACACGTGGTTTTGTAGGTTTCCTTGTACATTTCAACCAAACATTTTTTCAAATTTTAGGAACTTAACACACTTTCTATCCACTTCATAACTTGACTAGAAAAGTATGCTCTTTTCCTTCATGGAAAATATGAACCTCAAACATAAAGTTAGGATTTGAATAGAAATCGGAGGAATGAACTTTACATTTCTCAAAAGTGCTTTTGGTTAATTTCTTTAAATAGGAACCTAAATTTTTGGATTTGAATTCGATTCTTAGTCCAACTAGAGTATTATGTTCTTTTCCCAAGTTGGAAAATCAGAAACTTGATATGGGGGACTAGATTTTGAGTTTGAAAATTTGATGGAAGGAGCTTGCATGATGTGCTTGATAGGAGAAAATGGAATGGATAGGAGAGTATTCTCTTCTTCTTTGTGAAGAATAAAAAATTTAGAATCCCAAGCCGCCAATCCTCTTTATTGCTTTCAAACTTTAGATGACCTTTCAGTTGAGGAAAAAAACTCCCGAGAATGAACCAAGTGAGGATAGGTGAATGCAATCCCTTACATCTCACTATAATCAAAATGCTTCCTTGAGGCCAAAGTCTCAGAAGACATAATCAATTTTGTCCTTGGAATTTTAACTATCATTCCTTGGACATGCTTGGATGTGTGTAGAGTGGAGCCTCTTGAATCTTTCTTGCGAGACTAAACACATTTAGGTACTCATAGGGCTATACACCTTAATTTTTCCTTGTGCAATTCTATGGGGGATGGTTGGGAACAGATGCCCAAAAATAAAAAAACACATTGTAGTTAAAACCACCTGATTCATCACTGAAAGGTGATAATCTTTGTGCAAGGAAAATAGTAATTTACCCAAGATACTCATCATTCCGTGCCCTCACTTGCGTTTGGAGTCAGATAAAATTACAACATGACTGGAAGAATGGCGTGCTTGGATATGGCTGTATTTTGATTAGTATTTGAGTGTGTACCTGAGTCTACGAGCCAATATTTTCATTCTATGCCATAGATTTTAGGGAATATGTTTGTTTGGTCACTTAATAACTTGCTTGATATATGAAAATTGAAATAACAAGATAAAAACCCTCAAATAAATTTTTTTTTGACAATCACAAACATCTATGCTGCTAAAAAACACTCTGGAATACATCAGACAGACCCTGGAGTCGCACAACTTTTCACATTCTTCAAGACAAAGTGACAAAAATTAGGAAAACCCATCACAAAGTCGCATTTGGTCAATCCTAGGTTGCATTTATGAAATGACATCACATCTAGGAAACAAGATCACTTTTGGTTAATCCTAGCTCACATCTAGAAAAAAAGCTCGCATCTAGGAAGAACAAGCTTGCATCCTGAATATCTAGCCTCACATTTGGTTAGTCACATCTAGGATAGAGGGTACTTGCACACATGTCAAACTCAAAAACTATGTAGTTTTGGATAGCCTTTTTTCTCTTCAGTCTAGTATTGTTGTTCTTTCTGGTCTTCCTTTTGCTATTTCTCAATTTAATTTGAAGTCTACCTTGCATGTCATTTAGGATTGTCGTAATTGATACCAAATCGTGTTGTCGCTTCACTCAAGAAATCTTCTTGGTTTCCAATTCACTATCAGGGCATTCTAACCCTCTGAGGTTGAAATCAGTCACTTCAAACAATCACACTTACCTTTGACAACTTGGACACACATATTTGGACAATTCAGAAATTCCTTTAGACACAATTGGAAAGCTTTTGACAAAGTTTAGACATTTCTTTCATGGTTAACACAAGAAGTAAACAATACCTTGCTGACGATTTAGAAAGACCTTCAAGATTTCTTAAATTTCAACAAGAAGAGACATCTCAAAACCCCCTCTTTGATCAAGACTCACCTGAAATGGATGCACCTAATCATGAATGGAGTGTTTCCTTTGAAGAATATAGCCAAGACCATGACGAAATGGAAAGTCAAGAAGAACAAAACCGTGACCATCCTTTGTTTGATTCAGAAAGTGATGAATACATATCGGAAGAAGAATATAAAAAACTCAAACAAAGTAGGAAGTTCCGAAAGACCTTGGAAAAATTCATTGGGGAAGATAAAGAAAAGTACTTCCTTCACTTAGCTTCTCTTGGATTTAAAATTTCTAAAGACTATGATGTAGAGAGATTGAAAGAAAAAGATGTACAAACACCTATCTTCATACTCTCAAAACAAAAATATCAAATGAAAACGTAACTTGCAACACTCAAGAAAGAGAAGACTAAACCAATGAAGAAATACTCCTTGGAGCACATATGTTCGTTTCCTTTTGACAAGAGCATAAACGTGGTTTTGTTCCCACCTAACATGGCACAACCCAAATATGACAAATACATCGGAGAAACTAATCCACATGACCATGTAAGAGAATTTTGTGCCCTAATCATAGAATACATGCATGAACCGCCATACTTTATGAGGCTATTTACAAGAAGTCTAGGTGGAAATGCTATAGAATGGTTCTCCAAACTGACACTTAGTGTGCAAAAAATTGAGGAGTTAATTCAAATATTTGTCAAACATTACTCCTACAAAATACAACACAATGTTACCATGATGGATCTTTGAAACACAAAACAATTAACGAGTGAATCCTTCTCACACTTTTTGCAATGATGGAGGAGAATATTTTCATGGTACTCAAGAGAAATTCCCGAATCTAAAAAGATGGAATTTTTTGTAAATAAATTAGTACCTGAAATGAACAATGCTCCAGAAATGCAAGATTCTCCTTGTTTTGATAGAATGACAAAGAAAATCATTCGCCCTGAAGAATTTATGGTCAAGAAAGGAGATATCAAAATCTGAAGCGACAATAAATCCTTTGACAACTATAACAACAAACCTAAATAGTGGAACAAGAAGAAGAACGTTGTTAATGATGCAGTGGTTGAAGTGTTGAATGAAAATGCTAAACCAGCTATTTTTAATCTCACAAGTAGTCTACAAGAAAGCAAAGAAGCTAAGGTAACAACAAAAATACCAAGAGAAAACACTAATACCAACAAGAATAAACCATGAACATCTAGACCGCAAAAAAATTACTCCATTGGGAGAACCTCTTGAGATAGTTTTGAAGACTCTTTTTGATAACAAAATCATCACGATATCAGAGTCAAAACCATGGGAACTAGAAGTAAAACTAAGGTGGTTGAATGATAATGCCTATTCTGACTTCCATAAGAATAAAGGACACAAGACCAATGACTCTGTTAAGCTCAAACACATTATACAAGATCTCATTGATGGAGGCAAGATCAAAGTGGAAGTACATACATCTAATGAAGATCACATGACATATAATAAACTATTTCCCAACTATGAAAAAGGGGAAGCCTCTAAAGGAAAAGGAAATGAAGTCAATTACACCTATTCCAATAATGATAATGTGATAAATATGTTGGACATAAAGAATGAACCAATCATTGAGATCACTATCAAAGGTGTCAAGGACAAATAGACGCATTCAAATGTGATAACTCAAAGCCAAGAATAGATCATGATTAAAGGGGTTAATTCCTCATCCAAACAAGAGACATCATCTAAACCACCTATTGTCAAAATTCCTAAAACAACAACATCAAGATAAATAATTCCTATACCATCTACTAACTATAACTTGGTAGACCAATTACAAAGGACCTTGGCTCAAATCTCTATATTTGAGTTATTAAAGATCTCTTTAGTGCACAGGGAAGTTCTTGAACAAGCCATATATTCTACAAATGTCCCAAAAGACATAGACATGGAAAAGTTCCAGGAAATGGTCAATCATATATTAGCTCCACATTACCTCTCCTTTTTGGAGGAAGATGAAAAATCTTTGACTCAGCCCCATAATCAACCCCTTCACATTGAAGTTATGATCCATAAACACTATGTAAAATGTGTATTGATAGATGGAGGTGCGGGGTTGAATATATGTACTTTCAATTTGATCAATAAATTGGGTCTTTTAGAAAAAACAATTGATGAAATAAGTAAGATAACCATCAAGGCTTATGATGAAGAGGAAAGATCATCCAAAGGGATAATTGTTTTACCAATAAGAATAGGACCAATTGAACACAATGTGATTTTTCAAGTTCTTGATCTACCATTGGCCTATGACATATTACTAGGAAGACCTTGGATACATGAAATGCAAGCAGTGCCATCTACTTCCACAAATGCATCAAATTCCCACACAATGGGGTGGAAGTGTAAT
>MU226618.1:1158328-1171499 GCA_018584345.1 Thuja plicata
ATATATATTATATCAGATCAAAAATGTGGAAATACATCTACAACAGTATCAACGAGATCATGATAAAACATATACAAATATCTTAAAGATCTAAAAGTACAAAGGATGATCACAGCAAGATCAATATACAAAAAAAAATCTTAGATATAATCACACAAGTCATGTATGACTTCCACGCTCTCCCTGATCAAGAGGAAGAGGAGGTGATGCATCTGCTCATGGATGATGAGCTAGTGGAGGCATAGCTCCCTCCGAATATTGGGCTATCATGGAATACAAGGGTGATCTTTGTGCCTGTGGAACTACAACACAATATAAGTCAAAGTAATATGTGGTTCTCTGACCCTGATGTGTGACTATGCATACCTATATATCCCTCTCTAATATCATGACATCAAGTTGTATGTCCCTATCTACCAGTAGTGTCTCTAAAGTAGTAATCCAAGCCCCGGGATTCTCTCTCTCCCTCTAGAACTTTGATAGTGGATCTTTGTCTCTACCGATCTCTCATCCTGAATCTCTTGGAGGATCCTATCCTGGAGGTCCGCCTCCCCCACTAGGTCTCTTCCCTAAAGCTCTCTATTGATGCTACTACTATCTCATCAGTAATGGACCTGGATCCATACATGGAAACACAAACTTGAACTGAGTATGTTTTCCCTCCCTAACACCACTACCACCCCTATCATCACCATAATAACCCCTATCATCATGACCATGTCTTTGACCTCTTTCCATAGGAGGGCACCTACCATCTCTACTGCCACCACCCCTACCATCTCTCCCACCACCACCACCTCTGTCTCCTCTGCCTCTACCTCTCATAGGTCCATCGTCAGTAGGATTGTAATCTAAATAATCGTTAATGTGAGGTGCTATCTCATCAGGTGGTGTAAATGGAGGAAACAAATACTGAAGAAGATGTGCAAGATACACATCAGTACACCCAACATCAATAACATCTGTGAGGTAGTCCCAACCTACTGCAACCATCTGACTTACCTCTAAATATGCAGTCTCATAAGATAAATGGGTACCACACTATGCCTCATCGTCATGAATATGTGCATATGTAGTCAGATCCTGAGACATGCCCTGTACCCGCCCATACTGTCTGAGGATGCATATGAAAATGAATCTCTCCACAATATATTAGGTCCATCCAATCAGGTACCTGCTCTGAAAGAAATAAGGCATTTTCCACCTATTAGAGGCCCACTCCTCACAATACAGATATGGTCTCCACTCAACCATTGTGACATCATCGAGGACTCACCGCCAATATTCCAGCTTACCCAGGTGGGGCTGCTAGATATAACTTGAATACATGTAAACATAAGGCTCCTCTAATACTCTCTACCTATCTACTATCATCCATATCACTGGGATGTACTCCCAGGCCCAGATCTATAAAATTATAATACCAAAAGTCATACTCCATGAATACTCATAAACAATGTCATAGAGCTCTCTATACATGTGTGCCAATATACAGCTACCCCAACCAAATCTATGTGTGGAAGAAATTATTTTCTCCAATGGACCAACCCAACTGCACATAAACCCATGTCATCCTCGGTCTGGCATCAGGATACCTCCTATCAAATTGAAAAGAAAAATGGTCAACTACTCATAGTGTTCGATCATGTAATCCCAGGTCAAGTATCTTCATACTATGGACATATCTTCAAAGAATCTCTGTGTAGCTGCAATCACTATAGTAGAGCGTGACTCAAATAAAACCTCACATCCCATCACAAGGATGCGTAGGATACACCAAAAATCCTCAAGGGTCACTGTCATCTTGCCAGTCGAGAGATGGAAGGTGTTGTTCTCTGAGTGCCATCTCTCGGCAAGAGTAGTCAACAACCTGCGATTTGCCCTAATATCAAGTAAATCTATCAAAGATGATAAACCAAGACATCTAATAATTTGTAGCTTTGCATTAGTCAAGGAGTGCAATAAGGAAAGGAATTGTGCAGGTCAAGGTACTTAGAAAGACACAATAGGAAAATCAGCCTATCAAGCAAAAATTAGAGACTTACATAAGTATCCTAGCTAAGTCAACTATACATAAAATCTAATAGCTATGTCTTTTGCCTTCAAAAAAAGGAAAATAGTCAAAATTGGAAAAATCACACTTTATACTAAAAATAACTTTGTTTTTCTTGGATGTGATCTCACATCTCGTATGCAATCCCAAATTGACAATATGTGATGGTGAAATTGGGAAGTGGTCCTATTTTTACAGGATGCGACGTGGGATTCTAGATGTGATCATGTTTTCACAGGATGTGATGAAATTCAAAGATTGGACAAAAAAAACTAAAAAAGACACTCTAAACCTCTACGAGAAGTGACCCTATTTTTACGGGATGTGATCCAAAAATTTAAAAGATTACCGGATGTGACATGGGATTGACAGGATGGGATCCAGAACCCCAGATGCGACTCAGAACTAAATTACTTCTAACTACTGCAAAAAGCAACATAAAACAAAATAGAAAACGTAAATAGGTAGTTTCAATGTACTCACCGATTGTATGTAGTGGGCTGGATTCTCATGATGATGTGATAGCTCAAATCGATGTCTCTCCATGGGGACCATCATCCTATCTATAGATCTTAAGATTTACCAAGGATAAAAGTCAAAATGAATGAGTAAAAAGTGATTTTTGAGACTTATATTGACCTTTTTGAGCTGCTCATAAGCTCTGAAACCCTTCGCAGACTCAAAATTCAATTTTGTTCTTCTCAGATCAACCAGGAACAAAATCTAACACAAGGACAATGTTTTTAACAACACAATAAATTTTTTGTGACAGTCTCCAACAAATGCAGAATTGCTCTATATGTACAGAAAATGATTCGCAGGCTTTACGCAATCAGTTTTTCATGGTTCTCTATCAACAAGTTTCACATTAGGCATAAAAATCTTTGTCATACATCATTTTATTAGGCTCAACATTAACATTTTCATGTAGTCATTTTGGTAAAATTGTATTTTCTCTTAACACACTTTCGCTTCATCTCATTTTCAATTGATTCTTCATTGATCCATTTGATATGTTCCATTCATCTATCATTCTAAAGAGGGATTTTATTCTATTTCCTTCAATTTTTTTCCTGAGGGGACATGATAACACTTAAAATCAATCAAATTCTTGCTCAAATAGAAAAATTGACTTCATCATCAAAAGACTAGGGGCATGGTAGTTTCCTTCGATCAAGTTGGGACTATTGGATAGAAGGCTTCAGCGCTAAACAAGATGTATATCTATGTCAACAATCTCTCTGATCTTTATCAAGCTCTCAACAACTTTCTACTAACCTTCATTCGATCAAGTTCAGATTTAGTATTATCAATTCTCGTTCGCTCAAGTTCATAATTGATACCTCATAGCTCTTAGCAGCTTTGTACTGACCTTCATTTGATCATGTTTGGAGTCAGTATTATCAATTATTGTTTGATAAGGTTCAGAATTGGTACCTCTAGATCTATGTTCAATTAACCTTCGTTCGATCAAGTTCAAAGTTGATATTATCAGTCTTAGTTCAATCAAGTTCGATACTTGTCTCATCAGCTATATTTAATTCAATCAAGTGTGGAATTATCAAACTTTTTGAATTCAAACCACATTAATTACCTTGGCCTATTTAAATCAAATCAACCCAATTAAATCCTTGGATAAAGTCATTAATTAAAAGGAATTAAATAAAATCTCTAAATACAACTCATCACTTGCACATGGAAAGTCAATCCATGGACCAATGAGAGTTCACTCACATGGATCACCAAAGATTCAATCCTCAACTCTCCTCACAAGTTGATCTCAATGACTCATTTCTCGAATTCTTCCATGAAAGGATTGAATTTTGAGCTCAATTGGTCCTTAATTTTAGAAATTTTAATGCACTCTTATGCTATCATTTTGTTTCATAATCTCACATTCTAGGACTGAATGTGTCACTGATTTAATGCATAATCTAAGGGAAATTATAGATTAAATCATACTCTTCTTAGATAGGAAGCAATATGTTGATTTCCATGGTTTCCTTATCTTTTCAATTAATTTTCATATTTCTAACCATTGATGCAATGACATATTGAAGTGTTGTGTTGTAGATTGTAGGTACAATATTCACACACACATGCACAACTCTTCACAATTGATAAAGAGAAATCCTCTTGATAATGTATTTTTCATGCACAACTCTATCAACTTCAACAACATTGTATCATTTCCTTAGGTTCTTTTCCACAGTCACAAAATAGAAACCTCACAAACTAAACTCCTATTCTTTTGAAACTCTTCTTATATATCTTCACTTTCTCCTACACAACTCTCTTACATTTTTCCAAAGCACACAATATACTTATATACAAGATAGGTCATTGGAACTACAACAAGGTTGGTCATGCCAAAAATAAAAGTAAAGATAATTAAAAGTTGGTCATATCAACAAAAAATTATATTAAGGTTCATGCCAAGAGAACCTAGACCAAAACATAGGTCATACATAACATGAATCCATCTAGATAAGAGATAAACATTTAATGCAATATAGGTCATATATAACATGAACCCATATGGATGAGAAATAATCATTAAATGAAATACCCATACCAAAAACATGAAGCATGACCTCTCTAGGAGAGAGAGGAAATCATGAATACATTACACATATCCCAATACCAGATCCTAAATCACTGGAACAACTTCATTATTCATCTCAAATGTGTATCATCAACCTTCCCATAGAACCATATCACTTACTAGTTGTCTTCGGACATCCATATGCTATGGTAAGATAAAATATCCATATTATATGTCATATCACTTGCCAATTGTCCATTTTAGAAGCCATCACAATACATTGACATATTAGAACACAAAGTGATCATAGATGATCACTTGATAACATTGTTTCCATATCACCAAGAACTATTTTCAAATCACCAAAAACCACCACAACCAAGAGCAAAGCCAAAATACAATACAAAGCATATCTACACATATTCAACACTTATTTATAGAGCATAAACCTTCTAGAAATCACAACAAGTGATCAATTGTCATCTTCAGTTGTATAACACGGTATATCCCTATTACTAAACCACTAACTTCCAAACAAACTAATATAACATAGAATTAATAACAATAATCATTCTCATGATATCCAGAATGCATACCTATCTTCCATGGTTTTGTAACATTGAGTACAACCTATCTTCCACTATTCTATAGCACCGTAACCACAAAATACTTACTTTTCTTCCACTGTTTGATAGGTTCTATACCATTCTAACATTCCCAACAGAATAGCATTACTTCTTCGAATCCAACATACAGCTTACAGACACATCTAAACCATCATATATACCTGAACATGCCTTTAGCAAATACCTCCAAACCATACTGTTTGAAAAAATAGATCAAATACCTTTGGACCAAAATGTTTAAAATCAATGACAACTAGACAAAAAAAACCATCGAGACATATGTTTCCAATGATTTAAATTTACTTTGCACAAAAAATTCATTAAATTTTTTGAAAAATTATTAAGTTTATTTTATAAAATTAGAGAAGGCTTTAAAGTCTTTGGTAAAAATTTTACTTGGAGGTATAATCACATGAAACTTGTCCCTCAAAGGGAATGTTCAAAATGATTTTTTTGCAAGTTTTATTCAAAAAAATATTTCTAGTACTCAAAAAGCATATTCTGGTCATCGTCAAATTTTCCTAACAAGTGGGCACCTTTCCCAGTGGATAGGATATTCTCCAAATATGCTATCGATGTTATCATGGTGTCATGATGAGGTTATCATACAAATGACACTTTTCAAGCCTCCTCAAGCCTTCAAGTTGCATCATGACCTACCTTTAGTTTTTTGGACATAACTTGAGCATACATACTCAAAATCACACAAACAATATATTGTCAGAGATATGGTTCTAGTGCAAATCCCTTTTTGGTAGTTATTTTTTTATATCTTCATATTTTTTCCATACCAAGCTTGTGAAGCCGTATCTTTTTTTTCACTTTTGGCATCATATATTGCTCACTCGAATAATGTTTTTAAAAAATAAAATATTTTTAGAAAGCTGGTTCTATGCTCTCTCTTGATCAGCCATCCATTTTTTCAAAATTTTCATGAGGTACTTTTTATTCATCTTTTTGTGTTTTCACTATTTGGTCAATTACTTGCACATTTTGACACCTAAAATGGATCTTCTTATGTTATATAACTTCACTCAAGTTTCTCTACATATGTTTCTAGTACTTTTCCCTATTTTGGCATTTTGAGCATCTTTTGAATGCACTTTTTTATTTGTAGATGCACTGAGATAAGTACCACCCTTGTGTATGGTTTTTAAGGATTTTGTACATTTTTGTTTATGCCTTATTTTTTTCATCCACTATATTATAAAGTGTCATAGGAGATTTTTTAGTTCCTTTGTTTTTCCATCACACCTTTTTTTAGTGAGTGTCCCTCCTCGATGACATTAAATCCTAGTGATTCTTGAACCATACATGAGTACATTGGATGCATACCCTTTTTTAGTTGTATATACTTTCTTAAGGACATTAAAATTATTCCCTCATGAAATATAGGGTGACACACAATTATTTAGACCTATCACATCTCCTCCTTGTCAATATTATGGGGGATTTTTATTGTTGGAGCTAAATCTTCTGTGGTTTCATTTTGGAGTGAGCTATGTATTCAGTATTTCTTCCTATGTAGTTTTTAGATGGATTGGTTTTATTTTGATGATATGTATATTTTATCATATAGACACTCTTGCATTCAATTTTGTGGAGGTAACTTATCCTTAGATGATTATTTATTTAGACTATTGGCACCTATATTTTTGACAAGTAGTTTTCTCTTGCATGGTTGAGTAGTGTCATTGGTGTTGCTCGTACAGATTTGTGTTCCATATGCATATTTTACTACCAAGCGTTTTCCTTTTTTTTTCCATATATTCTTTATTTTAGTAGTTTAATTGAGGACATTCATGCATATTGTTATCTTCTTGATCCTAATCATCATGTTTTTTAGATGACATTATTCATTCAACACTATATCATTTATCATTCAACAATTGTCTAAAACTTATTTTTAATTCATGGATTTTCTTAATGTTCCTACTCTTTTGGGACCTTTTCTTTGAGGTTTATTAGTCCTTCCCTCCTTTTAATTTCATTTTTCTTTCATGTAGTGCATCTCTCACTTTTGGAGAGGAGTTTTCTCCCATGCTGTGTTTCTCCCTTTTCACCACTTTGAGAGGATTTCATTTTACCTAATCAGATATTTTTTTCCAAAGCCCATTCATGAATTTCGTTCTTACATATTTTTTTCCTCCCTAAGTTTCACTTGGGGGGAGTTTGAGCATGCATTTATGTTATTTCATACATAGTTTTTTTGCATTAGGCACATTTGGTATTGTTTCATAATTAATTGTGCACATGCTCAAAGAATATTATGATGCATAGTCACATGGATATTTTGGCACATGTTTGCATATTTATGCCTAACTTAAGGTTATTTTTAAAGCCTAATTTAGCTTAGTTTAGACTAGTTGGACTCCATTTTTTTTCTTTTAGCTCTAGTTTGCATATTATGCACCTTTAGTTTACATATCATGCATTAGTTTTCATATGCTATCCTTTTTAAGCCTTTTTCTCTATTTTCAGAGACATGCTTTTCTATTATAGAATTACATTGTATTCATTTTAATTCATCTTACAATTTTGTAATCTTTGCTCCTTGAGAAATATATTAATTATTTTCTTTTTGTTCTCCTTGTGGAAGGTGTTCTATGTTTTTGTTTGATCTTGGAGGTACTTATTTTGCAAATTTTAACATAGTATTAGAGCACCATAACTTCAACAAATTTCTCCATTTCACCATTTTGATGGTTTATGTGAGTTTTCGTGCTTATATGTGCATAAATACAAACTTATAGTAAAACGTTCCATTTTAACCCTCATTGATATTTTTTTGGATGATGCAAGATTGCTCTTACAAACTAGATGCTCCTACATCAAAATATATACCTACCTAGTATTGTTATTTGGTGATGGGCCATTACATATGCGTGGTTGCATGGGAATTTGACTAGAGTGCATCATCTCATTTTATACACACACTTCCCTATTCTTTGGTGGTGAGTTTTCCCATCTTCCAAGTTATGTGAGGCCAAGATATGAGGAAGAAATTTCCTTAATCATTTTTATTTAACCTTATTTAGGGATCCCTTGCATTTTCTGATTTGCATGGGGCTAGGTTTAGAGGTTTATATTTATTTTTCTATTTTGTGGCTTTCTAATTTTTAGGATCTAAAACATAATGAATAATACATGTATGATATCCTAAATTTCACCTAAATATGAACCAATTGTTAAGTACATAACATATATTTCCTTGAATCTAAGGATTTAGACCATGGTAAAGCATGCATTACTGATTTTGCTAGTCTAATTAGCAAAATGTTAGGAGATAATGTTGAGCTGAAGAATCAAATTGAGGGTATGAGGGGGGAAATGAATATTTTAAAATGTGTTGGTATTGGGGAGAAATATGTGGCTAAGTGTCTAGTGGAAATGAAAGAGGTTGTTGGAAATTTGGAATCATAGGTTGATTTGGTGAACAGAGTCAGCAATTTGGAAAAGAAGTTCAAGGATTTTGAGGACAGAGCTGTTGAAGATAACAGTGTAAGGCAGATAAAGAACCTGAAAGCCAAGGTGGACAAGCTAGAGGAAACAGTTCGTAAGATTGGGGATCAATCTCTGAAGAGTCTAAAAGCTTATACAGGACAGGCCAAGACCTTGATGGAGAAGTTGTAGCAAGATACTGGTGATAAGGATAGCCATGCTATCAAGGATCTAGCTGTCCCGGGAACCCGCACTAGGGATAGCACCAAAAACGCGAGCCCAAGGGAGGAAAAAGAGAAGGACAAAGGTGACCTCAAAAATACTATCAATCATATGGAGATTATGGTGATTCAGGCCTAGGATATGGTTGATGGCATGTAGCTATATTTTCCTGGGCCCTCCCCTTTTTTGTGTTGTCCCTGTTTATTATGTTTATCTTTGGGACTGTTGCTAGCTAGTCTGTTTGCTGGCTTTTTTTGTCAGCTATCTTTTTTTGGTGCCTCGACATAGTTGTTGTTGTACTTTATCTAAATATTTGTTTAACTCTGTTTAAAGGTTTTGGGTCCTTGTAAAATCTATTTTTACTTAATCAGAACATATATTTCCTTGAATAGATAATCCAATTTGTTAAAAATTAATTTTATTACCATATTTTTTAATCTAGTTTGGGTCCAATAAATTAGATATTATCAAGCCAATTTTAATCTTAGTCCAATCACCTACCATTTGGATTCATTTTTTAAAATTATAGTTTAATCCCTCGCAATATTTTATTAACTCTTTTTGAGACAAAGGTGATGTAATTACTAAAATAAAAATAAGGAAGCTAGGGGAAAATGTGTTAAATCACTTATTAAAAGCTTAGTGGGCTACATGACATAAAATTGCTGTGGATTTTTATTTAGGAAAATCATTCTCTTCACTAACCAATAAGGTATTCATTTAATCTATTTATCACATTACAAATTTATTTATTCTATATTTACATCAATTGATCTACTATCAACTATTAGCTAGAGGGAGTTTTCTCAAAAGAATATAAATAGATTTTTGACAAAGTTGTAAAGCAACTCTAGTCTCTCATTCCTAGTGTATTTCACAATAACATTATACTTAATTATTAATTTATCAAATATAGTATAATGATATCATATATATTCTCTATATCTATATTTATCTTGTAAATGTGTAGTTTTCTATTACGTATTTCTCAAATATTAATATTGATGTATGCATTTTTATCAAGCATAAGCCTAATAATTTTCTATTCTATATTTATAATGTGTTTTTATTAATATAAATGTTAAATCTTTCTTGTGGTGATGTAAAATACTTCAAGTGGTGTTCCTTCTATTGGAATAATGGAAGGGTGTGTACTGAGAGGGGAGGGGTGAATAAGTACCCTTAAAAACTTTTATCAATTAACCTTAGTAATCTTTTCTTGCATTATTGACCATTTTTGCTTTACTACCTCATGCATGTAATATCATAACATAAATGTAAATTTATGTAAACAATCATAGAAACATTCATGAAACTCATTTATACATGACACAAGAATTGATAACGCAGAAAACCCCTGTTACAAGGTAAAAACTGCGGTGGGGATGAAACTTACAAAGCTTCACTATCTGCAGAATGGAAGGTGTCGGTTAAGGCTACAAGTTGTGATCACTTCTGATGATCTTAACCTGTTAGGATTAACTTGTTAGACTTGTTAGGCCTACTCAGTTAAGAGATTTCAAAAACACAATGTATGTGTGCACTCGATTAAGAGATTTACAATAAGACTGTTATGTCCACCTTCTTAAAGGATTTCTTCTATTTGCTATAATTGTTAGAGAGCAGAAAAAATACTTATGACCTGTTAGCTTGCAATCCCAAATTTCTGATTACAAATCCATTAAGTTCACAAAATATATGTATCACCTATTGTGATGGATAATACCTCTATTATGCTCGGTAGCCTTGAATCTAGTTCTTCATAACTAAATTCTTCTTTATCTGTTCTTCTGCATGAAAACCTCTATCTGATCCATAGATGTCTCTGTGCAGCTACAATCATCATGTTCTTGATTGATTACACATCTATATATACAATGTATTGACTTAATTAGGTTTCATGCTTTTTCTAGAATTAACTCTAAGATCAAAGGTTTATAACTTGACCTTGATCTCCTAGTTTTCATGTATACAATCAGTTAAACTGATTAAATCCATCAATTACACTTTACTTGATCCTCAAGAAATGCTTGTCTAGTTAAGAAAAAATATGATCTAAAGACTAAAGTGCTTTAGTTGACATGTAGCTCAGATCTTCTTTTCTCTGTGTTAAAACTGTCTCTCAGTTAGACTGGTGCTCAGTGATGTCTCTGCTCGGTTGTGTCTCTATAGACTAGTGCTTGGTTATATCTCTGTCTCAGTTGATATACTGACACTTGGTGAATGCTAACACTCGGTGGATACTAACACTCATTGAATGATGACCGTCCAAAACTGTTTGCTTGAATACTAATGACAACATCTGATCCTTTAAGGATTATCAATTTCCCCCTTTGGCATTAGTATAAAAAAATGACATGTACAGTATATAAACCAAGTTCTTTACTTATACTCTTTACTTATACAATTACTCCCCCTATGTGCATGCTCTCAGTATGTACATGTTTCCCTCTTTTACAATGTTTGCCTTGGTACATTTTCCCCTTTGTGGATACACTGTATGTACATATACATTTTCCCCCTTTTTTGAAAATAATGACAAAGATGTATAACTTGCAACTTGTCATAAATGTATGAATGGGATTTCTTGATGTCTGCCATTAGCTTGTCCCAATTTTCTTTGAGGTGCTCGAGGGTCATATGCTCCAATGTGATTTGAGCATGCATGTCATAAATGTTGTCAGCTACTGACATCTATGGGGTGGCAATTAGAGTATTTGTCGTTGTCATGTGTCATCAGCAATGTGAGATTCGGTAGTAACAAACTTTGAAGCTCAGTCACTTCATCTCTAATTTTCCTTTCTTCCTTTTGTATCTCAATCCTTAACTGTTTGGATTCAACTAGCTTGTCATAATACAATTTGAATGCATTTCACTAGTACAATTGAGGCCTCTTTTCGATGTCTATGCGTCTCTTTTCTGACACTCTCCCATCGGCCTAGTGACAGAGACCAGTGTTGCAGTTTTTGTGTCAGAATTAACGACGGTTGTACCATCTATCATTATTGTGATGGTACTAATTGTTGCAATACGAGCCAGCTATGATGGTTACCATGATGTTGTTACATATTTTATCTATCGCTATTACAACATGTAGGCATCGCATCTTCGCTGTCACTATTATGACACATAGGTGTCGCATCTTATCTGACGCTATTACGACACCAATGCATTGCGTGTAATCTATCTCTTTTTGAGACATGTGATGAATTTGTTGTACATGCAACATCGAGCCATCGGTAATTGTCTGACGGCCTGACGTCGTATGTATAGAAAATTCATCGCACATCTGTAAAAAATGACATCTAGGTGTCGCAATATGATCCGGCTATCATGCTATCCTTACATTTTATCTATCTCTATTATGACACCTGGGCGTCATAGTTTTAGTGTCACAATTACGACAGACGTGCGACAAATTTTCTATACATGCGACGTCGCACCGTCAGCTTTTGCCGACGGCTCGATGTCGCATGCATTTTTTTAGTGTCGCTTTAGAGTTTTTTAAGAGCTTAGTGTCCTATTGTCACTATTTTCAGTAATTGTGGTTTTACTTATTTTGGAACCATGATTTCATGTGCTTTATTTGGGATAATTTCATTAGCGGTTGGCCAAATAAATATAAAACAATTGTTATTACCAAATTAGTTCATCCAAAAACTAGAAGACTGTGATTGTCTGATAAGTACAAGTAGGATATGTACTTACTTATGATATGTACATTTTCATTAAAACCATTCTTATGATATGTACATGTTCATTAAATTCCATAATAAGATCATAAGATAAGCTACATCAATAACTTAGCTAAATCAATCATAAGGTATTTAAAACTAGTTTCATAAAGAGATGCAAAATATGTAAAATATTGGTAAGGGGTGACAAGATTAAGGAATAACTCAAAATTACAAGACCTAAGGGCCAGACCTAACAGCTCAGGGGCTCATCATAGATGGCCTTGCCTATTTAACTCATAGAGACATCGTAGTTTAGGTTTAACTTTAAAACCAATCTTTTAAAGGATGGTAGAAGTGGTATCAATCCTCTTTATCCAAAGGGTATTGATGACATTTCTCTCTAAAGATTTACATAAGTCACACGAGTCACCGAATACATATGCTAAAGATTGCATAGTAGACAATAAACAATTAGAGCTTCATACAACTGAATACAACATGACATGGTAGTAATGAATAACCCACCCTTGAAGAGAGAGATGTGGTACTTTTTCAATGTAGAAAGTGGAAGTTGTTATTGGTCAATCTAGATCAATTGGGTCCACTA
>MU226618.1:1171745-1189336 GCA_018584345.1 Thuja plicata
ATTCCCAAGGGAGAAAGAGATCACAAACTCAACAACTAATCAGTAACAATAATGAAAATAATGAATAAGTATGCCAACATAATGAATAAGTGGGCAAAATACATTGATCCAATAACAAAAAATACATCACAAATGCCAAGTTCACAGTCTCAATGAAATAAACAGTGTATAAAATAATATATGGTGCACAACAGTAGCAAGCATACTGTAGACACCCTAAAATGGACAGCCTTGCGACTTTACATTAAAAACACTAATTTTCATGTATTAATTAATGGTTTTTTTAATCGTTAATTAATCATCTATTTTCCTCTAAATTCATTCCCCAAATCATCTAATCAAATTCCCAAAATAAATTAAATAATTAATTTTATTTAATTATTTAACCTTAATTGATTAATTACCATTAATTAATTAATCTTAATTGATTAATTACCATTAATTAATTAATTTAATTTAATTTCCTATAGTTTAAATTCAAATATTTAAACTTACTAATTAAATTCTTCCAATTAAATTAATTTCAAATAAATTAATTTTATTTTATTCAATAAAGCAATTCTAAATAAAAAAGAATTCAATTATCTCACATGTTGAAAACATTAATTAAATAAATGAATTAAATATTCATTTGTCTTCAAAGAGATAACTCCAATCAGATCACATGGGTTACTCCACCCATCTCTCCAGTCCACATGGGTAACTTCACCCACCTCTTAAGTTCAAAAAGCTAACTCACAATTAGCTCTTCAGTCAACCAAACTCTATGTCCTCTTTACCAATTGAAGAGGTGGAGTTTACTGATGGCCTATCTAGTTTCTTTTAATCTCAACCATTCATCTCCCTATCTCTGGGATTGATCTCAACCATTCATATCATCACCAATTCCTATATAATAAACCCTTCATAACCATTTGGAGAATCCAGGATTTCAAGCTCTTGTGCGCCATTACTATGTCAGTTTGGTTCTAGCATTCAAGCCATCTTGCGATCACACACTTGTTTCAATTAGCAAATTCTCAACACTTCTCAAGTCATAGACGCTGCCCTGCCAATACTGAGCATCAAGAACAACGTTTCGAAAGGAGTAGAGAGAAACAATAGAAGCTTCAAGCATCATGGGGTTTGCATTTATTTGTTTTCCTTTCTCTTGCTTGTACATTTTATTGATTACATTTCATTGTTATTCATTTTAGTAGTATTGTGTACTTGATTTATATCATTTGTAAAAACTTTGCTATTGACCCTTGCCTTAGGAAAGCTTGGGAATCCATGGATAACAAAAGGAGGAGGCATACATTTTGGTGAACACGAAGTGAATCAAACAGCCTAAATATCTCTTGCAAATGACAAACAAGATTGATCAACCATGACCGTACGGTTGCAAATCTAAAAATCTATCTTTTTTTTTAATATATATTTGTGTTATTTTGTAGTTGCTGGTATTTTACCGCAATCGACGAAACTATGCCGCAATCAACTGGTTTAATACCGCAATTGATTGCAGGCTTTCACAATATTATTCTATCATTTTCTGTCTTATTTCTTCTTGTACTTTGTCATAATTTCCCGATCTGTGCCTCAATCATCATTATTTTGCCGCAATTTCCTGATCTGTGCCGCAATCGACATAATTTCTCTGCAGTTGACAGTGCTTTGTCACAATCGCTAGATATTTGCCGCACTTGCCATTTCTTTGCCGCAATTGCAAGAAATATTGCATATCAGATCCAAATCTTCTGTCCATTCATTTCTAAATTGACATTTTTTGGTTTTCTGTGTAGGACTGGACAGATCACCGAGAACAGAGAAGGGTAAGTTGTTGGTAAGCATCATTCATTATTTCAAAGTTACATATACTCTCATTTTGCAAGAATCCTTTTTGATACTAACCTATCTAAATAAAGAAAACTAAAAGGAATTCATTTTTCAATTTGGGTTTAAAAAGAACAGTGCTTGCCAAACATATCACATCTCACATTTCAGATTTTGGGCTTAAAATTGACGTGGGGACTAAAATTGAACGAAGGAAAAAAATCTCTCAAATTGGTGCACTAAAATTGAACAAGCAGTCAACACCTATTTTTTGGGCTTAAAATTGAACATTGGTGCTTGTATGGTGGTGTAGCTTAGTTCACATTCCAACTTTGGAGCTTAATCAATTTACCTTGTATCTTGAGTTTTGGGTGCACTTGCACAAAACTGTTAGATTACAAACCTTTATATTTTTTAGAAAGGCCTGTCTGGGGAATGCGCTTCTTCCTCGGAGAATGACCTTAAATCGGTAATATTTTTGATTGGTATATAAACAAGGTGTGAACCAAAGTTCTGTCTTATCTAGCCAAGCTTGGGGGAGGCATGTTGGTGATAGTCTAGATCGGGTGAATATCCCTAAGGAGCCAGTGTGATCAACTAGGCTCTTAAGTGAGTCATGCATGTACAAACTGATTGGAGAGACACCATAGACTCTTACTACAACTTGGTTAATTAGAGGCCAAACCGTTTCACCTCCGAACAGGTACCTTATTATAGTGCAAGGGGTTGCAAAATTTCCCCCCAAGATTCCCAACATATGTGTCCCATGGTATTTGTGTAGTGAAAGAGATCTTCACTCCATGGCAACAATACTTGGAAATGGCAAAAACATGGGCACCGACGTCATGGACCTTCGTGTCCTAGTAGCGTGACAATTGTTGTGTGAGGTAATGGACATTCAAGCATTGGGCCTATAACATTGTATTCTGAAGCCATTGGCCTAGATTAATCTGACTGTTCATTGTTGAGACCTTATGATAACCGTGCAACTTGAAAAAGTTGTAGAACATACACAGTTTTAGTTTTCATTCTTCAAAACACAGTGTCTATTGTTCTTGTTTCTTTGATTAGTTTCTGAAAAATGCAAAACAAAACATCCAAACTGTCAAAATGAGTCAAACGTGTTAAAATTCTAGAGTTGTCAATGTCAACTATCTTACAAATCAGAAGCATTATTCCAAAAAAATTCTAAAATTGTCAAGCAGTGGTACTTATCCTCTAGTCTTTTTTAGACTGATCCTCTTTTACCGCAATTGCCCGCATTGTGCCACAATTGAAGGAATTCTGCCATAATTAACTTGTTTATTGCCACAATCATAGCGTTTATTACTGCAATAAGTGATAAACTACCGCAATTGACCGTTCACTTTATCGCAATCGGTGAAGTTGTACCGCAATTGACTAGAGATACTATATTCCTATTTTGACCTAATACCTTGAAAGAATTCTTCATTTGGTGTCCAAAACTAGTGTTTATCCTAGGAAATTGTGAAGAACATTGTGTGAATCTCAAAACATTAAAGATTATCATTTCTCTGTAAAGCAAAATTATTGTCAAAAACACTGTTAGTTTGAAAGCTCAGACTCGAAAAACCTTGATCTCATCATATCAAACATCATCATCTTTATCAAAGTGACTTTGTCCAAGACAAAGGTCTAAAAATATTATCTTTTTATCATCACCACTTTGAGATCAATTTATATCAAAATCTATCCTTAGAATTACCCTTGTCCAAAACATAACTTTGACTTCCTCAGAAAGGATCTTCTTCCTTGTTTGCTTTATATCACTTGTTTTAGTTACAAAACCTAGACCACACTATGTCTCAAACACCTCATGGAGGCCCTTAAAAAAGGTCTAAGGCTAGAACTCAACCTGATGAGTCATATATCAATAAACTCCCCACTTGGGAAATAGAGCAACAAAATGATCCTTTCATGAATACCAGTTCTGCTCTATTCATTGAACAACCCCTTGGGGCAGCCTTTTCCCAAGATATCACAGAAGAAGAACTTGAAGATGTGGAGAAAGATGCTTACTCCATGAAAGTAGTTGACGCTATTGTAGAGAGGAACCATGAATGTTACTTATCCATGCTAATAAATAAGGGAGTCAAACTCCTCGTTGAATTCAGTGTATCAACTATATGGCCCAAAAACCCTCTTGCAGGTCAAAACACTACTCAGCCTCCTCAAATACTACCCGTTGTGTCTCCAATCTTTCCACCATTGGTATTACCCACATTGACACAGACTATATCCCATCAAACCAATGACCCAACCTAGGCCAGCACATCTTCCACTCAAGGCATGATAGGATCACAACTAAGTGCACCCATGGTCACTAGTATGCCTCCACCTTTGGTCTCATGGCCAGGACAATCAAGCTCTCATGCTATGCCTTCCATCTAACCAAATACCAACTATTCTGAAACAATGTCACTGCTGCAGTCAATTCACACTAGTCTTTGGATCAACACCTCAAGCCCACAGGGATCCATCTCTGCTAGAACGACTTACAATCAAGGCCCGCCCAAGGCTACATCTTTACCCATTTTGACATCAATCCAACCCTCGCAACAGCAACCCCAGCTTCAGTTGCCTCAAACCCAACCTCTGCAATAGCAACCCCAGCTTCAATTTCCTCAAACCCAACCTCCACAATAGCAACCCCAACTTTAGTTTCCTCAGTTCCAAATCCCGCAACAGCAACCTCAGCTTCAGTTGCCTCAATTCCAACCCCATTTTCAATCACAATAGAAAACACATCAAAACCCATCATGGGCTACCCATGTTCCCCCATTTACAAATCACTCAGTAGGAAATCAATATCAAGCCCCTAGGATGAAATTCTATGCTCCTACTCAAGGGACATAGAGGTGCAACCTCATACCCACTACAACACAGAGGAACATCGTTACACATCAGCCTCAAAACCAAACAGACATGTTGATGCAACAAATGCAAACCCTTCAAACCCAAATGATGGATATGCATAATCAGGGGCAAACCAAATCCTACACCACAAAGGATTTATACCTATACCCCTTCGATCATTCTCTACAAATGTCTCCGTTCCCAACTCACTTCTGGGTACCAAAATTTGGCAAATATAGGGGCAATACCAACCCTATTAAACATATCTGAGAGTTTTTTTCTAGTTGCATCGAAGTCGCACATAATGAGACATATTTAATGTGACTGTTCCCACAAAGCTTGTCCAGACTAGCAATGGAATGGTTCTCGCATCTACCTCATGGCATTCAGTCTTGGGGTGAACTGGCTGAAAAGTTCATAGCTCACTTCCATCATAACATCAAGAGCAAGGTCAGCATCAAGGACCTTTGTGATATCAAACAGAAGGATGGAGAGTATTTTGTGAAGTTCCTATAGAGATGGAGGAATATGGAAAACCGCATAACATATGATGTGCCCGAACAAGACTTAATAGTCATGTTTGTTGACAATCTAATTCTAGACATGTCATTCACAATAGAGTTACAGTTAGCTTCGAACTTCATACAACTCATCGAAAGAGGATTTCTTTGTGAGAAGAACTTAGTCAAATGAGGAATCCTTGCAGATCCCACACAAATGAATACAAACAAAAATGCAACAGACAAAGCTAAGTGGTGGAACAAAAACAAAAATGTCACTAGCGATGGTGTCATTGATGTGAAGACAGTCA
The DNA here is from genome assembly GCA_018584345.1 of Thuja plicata. Taxonomy (NCBI): domain Eukaryota; kingdom Viridiplantae; phylum Streptophyta; class Pinopsida; order Cupressales; family Cupressaceae; genus Thuja; species Thuja plicata. The sequence continues at coordinate 1,177,249 of MU226618.1, forward strand.
ACTACGCACAACCCAAGGTGTCACTGCAAGGTGCACCTATGGCCAACCAAAAAACCATAGGGCCCACTCAACAAGAATACACCCAAAACCAACCTCCCCCTGTACAAGCGGCTGCTATGTCAAACAGTCAACAACAGAATCAACATAGACCACAGTTTCAATTCCAGCAATGAGATTTCACACCATTAGGAGAGTCGATAGAATCAGCTTTGTGCAAGTTGATACAATCAAACACTATCACTCTCCTAGAAATCAGGGACTTTGAACAAGATGAAAAAAAACTGAGGTGGTATAATGACAAAGATTTATGTGAGTTTCATCAGGTGACAGGGCACAAAATGGCTAACTATTACTGATTGAAACACGCTATCCAAGATCTTATTGACACAGGGGTCATTGATGTGACAAATACCCAAACCAAAGGCATAACTAATCACACTATTTTCAATGATGCTTTTCATGATCACAACAAGGGAAAATCCTCTAGGTTTGGTGGACAAGCAAAAAAAGTTAACTATACATATGCCAATAGTGATAATGTTATGAATTGCCTCAATCCTTCAGATAGCCATGTGGCTACAATCACTATCAAAGACCAAGGTAACAATTGTGTCGTAACAATAAATCATAGCAGAGTCATCTTGCAAGGATTACCATCCTCACCTACTATATCTACCAATCCTAAAGAAAACTTAGATCCACAGACAAGCATAGTGGACCAACTAAAGCACACACCTACTCAGATCTCCATGTTTGACCTATTGTGGATAACTCTGTAGCATAAATTGGCACTTGACCAAGCCCTTCAGAATGCAGCTGTGCCAAGGGACATAACACTTGAGAGCTTCCAAATGATGGTCAACCATATAGCTACTAACAAGCATGCCACATTCATAGACCGTGATGTGCCACCGCATAAACCCCTGCATAATGATCCTTTGCACTTACTTGTCTAGGTCCACAAAAGTGCTATCCGTAGGGTCCTTGTTGATGGTGGAGTTGGGTTAAACATTTGTACTCTAAAGTTAATCAAGCAACTAGGCTATTCAGATTCAAGCATTGATGTCATAAGGAGGATAAATATCAAAGCTTATGATGAAGAGGAAAGGTCCTCGAAAGGTATTATCATTCTACCTATTTGTATTGGTCCTGTGGTCAAAAGCACTCCCTTCCAAATCTTAGACCTTGAGTTGGGATACAACATGCTACTAGGGAGACCTTGCATACATGAAATGCAAGTTATACCTTTGACATACCATCAATGCATCAATTTACCATACCAGGGAGAGGAGATCATCATAGAGTGAGATTCCAATCATTTCCAATATTGTAATGCGGTCCAAATCAGCACTGATAACCAGGTACCATCAAACCAAGATGCAAGCATCCCATCCTCTTCAGATTCAAATCCCAAGGATGTCACGCACACAGCAGGAAAGATAGTCATTAACCAGGATGCAAGTATTCCCTCCTCTTCAGATTCAAATCTTAAAGATATCACATAGAAAGTGGGCAAGATATCCATCATAGACAAGGGCTATGGTGAATACAGATATGAAGAGGCTTTTACCATCACACACATGCCTCAAAACCAAAGAAATTATGGCATGTCACAACCTGTTATTGCAAAAAAAACTCCATAGCCTATTCTATTCAGATGGCCACCCACAACCTTTGTCCAATGGGGAGACATAGTGGAAGAAAATCCATTTGAACAAGACATCAATACCTGGTTATACCAAGATCCACCAGAGATAATTCGGCTGCCACTACCCCTGTCAAACTATGGTAATGGTTAAACAATGATATAAAGATTTGGGTATGATGGTACAACCAGGTTGGGGGAAATAAAATAGGGCATAATGGAATTGCCTCTCTCACCATTCCAGAGAAACACAAGAGGGTTGGGCTATGGACAACAAAGCACCAATCTTGTAATCCAAGATATTCAAGTTAATCAGGAACAAATAACAGAGAGGCACCGGGGGCACAACACATAACATGTGTTAATAAGCAACATATTAGCACAGTTGTTTCCTACCAAAGAGGGAAATCCGAATAGACCTCCACATAGAAATCAATGATAACCAAGGAAGTGAGACATCTAACAAACATTCTATCGAAACTGACTCCCACAAGTATGAGTGGAGATCCCTTCATGACTCTGAACCATCAATCCCAGATTATTCCCCTCGGTGAGACACTATCATAAATCTAGAAAAACTATTTGAAAAAATGACCATTACCAAACAATCCTGCATAGACAAGCATGTCATTTATCAGACCTCAAGTGGTGCATCCACATCACAGTTCATTTTTGTAGGAACTATATCTGTAGTCCCTTTCAGTCAACCATAGCCAAACAACCGTGAAAGTATTTGTCTTGCACACCCTGAGCTCATAGAGTGGGATCAATAAGGACCACCTGATTTAGATGTCTTTGAGAATGATGAGGCTATAGCTCATTTCATGGGACTTAGGGAAGGCATTCCATCTGGAGACCACAAGGAAGGCTTCTTCATTAACCTTGACAAAGTGGCATATTTCGGGGAGGAAGCTCCTCTTTCTAGTCCACAAAAGAAAAAATAACAAAAGAGTGATAAAAAGCTAAAACAAGATGTATCTTCTAGTGAAAAACCTCATTGAGGTGCTAGAAGATGGAAAGAAGGAACTCCTCCCCTTGACAGAGGAGAAATCAACATTATTAGCAGAAGAAACAGAGGAAGTCAATTTGGGAGATGACAAGAACCCAAAGAACATAAACTTGGAAAAATCACTCACCCCTGAGGAGAGAGAATAGTTCATCAGTTTCTTCAAGGCAAGGATGATCAATTTTGCATGGTCCTACTTGGATATGCTAGGGTTAGATCTAGAGCTAATACTACACCATCTCCCGTTGCTACCCAACGCCAAACCTGTCAAGTAGAAGCTAAGAAAGATGCATCCCCATATTGCATTGCTAGTCAAGGCAGAGTTGAAAAAGCTCCTAGATGCTAAGTTCATAAGACCTATACCATATGCAGACTGGATATCTAACTTGGCACTAGTTACAAAACACAGTGGTCAGATATGGATTTGCACAGACTTCAGAGATCTCAACATAGCTTGTCCCAAGGATGACTTTCCTTTACCAAACATTGATATGATAGTAGATCTAACTGCTGGACATCAAATGCTATCTCTCATGGATGGATTTTCAGGGTATAATCAAATAAGGATCGCACTAGAGGATCGACACAAAACCACTTTCACATGTCCTTGGGGGACATATTGTTGGAATGCCATGCCGTTTGGTCTAAAGAATGTCAGAGTGACATATCAAAGGGCTATGACAACTATATTTCATGATCTCATCCACAAAACAATGGAAGACTATGTGGACAACATACTAGCCAAGTCAAAAATTTGAAAGGATCATCTACAAGTTTTGGGACCAATCTTTGACAGAATGCAGGAATTCAAGGTTCATCTAAACCCAAAGAAATGTGCATTCAGTGTCACAGCAGGAAAGTTACTGGGGTTCATAGTGTCACATAGAGGAATCGAAGTGGACCCAGCAGAAGTCAAAGAAATATTGGACATGCCTCCACCATCAAACCTAAGACAACTAAGAGGGTTACAAGGAAGGCTCCAATCAATCAGGCGATTCATAGCTCAACTAGCAGACAAGTGCCACCCATTCCAACATCTATTGCACAAAGACATAAAATTCATATGGACAGAGCAATGCAAACATGCATTTCAAATATTCAAAGACTACCTTCTCAAGTCTCCTATATTGGTACCACCAGTCCAAGGTAGACCATTTCTTCTATATATCTCAGTGAAGGAGTCAGTGTTAGGTGTACTCTTGGCACAACATGATGACGCAGGTAAAGAGAGGGCTATCTACTATCTAAGAAAGACTTTGGTTGGATATGAGCTAAACTATATGCCGATTGAGAAGTCATGCCTTGTAGTTGTTTTTGCTTCTCAGAAGCTAAGACATTATATGTTGAGTCACCAAACAAAGTTGATCGCACATATTGATCCGTTAAAGTACCTCCTAAGCAAAGCAGCGCTCACTAGATGACTGGAAAAGTGGGTAATGATCTTGAGTGAGTTTGACATTGAGTATGTAGACAGAAAGGCTATCAAAGGACAAGTGATCATGGACCAACTAGTAGAGGCACCCATTACGGACCATCAACCTCTTATTTTTGACTTTCCTAATGAATCTATCATGACACTACAACCAGCAATCGAGGTATGGCAATTATATTTTGATGGATCATGCATGAAACATGGTGCGGGGGCAAGGATAGTGCTTATCACTCCAGATCATGATACAATTCCAAAGTCTTTCAGACTTAACTTCCCATGCACTAAAAACATAGTTGAATATGAAGCACTGGTCATCGGTCTAAAGATAGCAATTCAATGGAGAATCAAGAACCTTAAAGTCTTTGGCGATTCACAGTTGGTCATTAGTCAAGTCAACAATGATTATATGACCAAAGATGAGAAGCTCATACCCTACAAAGCACATATGGAAAAACTACACACCAAGTTCCATTACATCTTCTTTGAGCAAGTCCCATGAGCACAAAACAAAGCTATAGATGCGATGGCTACCATAGCATCATTGATTGATATGCCAGGTAACAAAACAAAATTCTAGTTTCTAGTTGAGAAAATCTTGGTGCCATCACATCAAGCATCCATCATAGAATCAGCATGTGTCCTTGTTGGTCCTAGATCCCCATGGTACCAAGATGTCTATAACTATATCCAAAATAGTGTCTTGCCTCCCAACTTGTCTAGGAACTAGAGAAAGTCCCTCATTTTCCAAGCCTCTAGGTATACCATCCTCTCAACTACTTTATACATATGAAGTCTATATGGAACACTTCTATGATGTCTCACTTCCATGGAATCCCAGAAAGCTTTGTACGAGGTACATGAAGAAATTTGTGGAACCCACAGAGGTGGCAAAAACTTAGCTAAGAAGATCTTTTGCAAGGGATACTATTGGACCACAGTAGAGATAGATACACACAAACATGTACAAAGGTGTAGACAGTGTTAGATTCATGGAGACCTCATCCATGCACCAACCTAGGAACTAAATCCTATTACATCACCATTGCCATTTTCAATGTGGGGATTTGACCTAGTGGGAAAAATTACACCTTCTTCAGCGAATGGACACAAATACATCATAGAGAAATAGAGTACTTCACCAAGTGGGTGGAAGCAATTCCCCTCACTTACATCACTGGAAAGCAAATAGCAATGTTCATACTTAACCACATTATTTATCGATACGAGATCCCTCAAACAATCCTGACAGATCATGGTACACCTTTCCAGAACAAGGATGTTGAAGAACTATGTGAACAATTCCATATCAAACAAGGGTTAACCTAATTTTACTACCCTCAAAGGAATGGCAAAGCTGAAGCTAAAAACAAGACAATCTTGAAAATCTTGAAGAAAACAATGAATGAATTAGGGCGAGACTGCATTTACAGCTTAGTCCCACATCATGGGCATACAAAAATAGTGTGAGAACACCTATAGGAGCCACTCCTTTCTCTCTAGTCTATGGTTCAAAGGTGGTATTACTCCTCAAAGTGGAAATCCCATCCCTAAGGATATCATTGAAGAACCTGGTTTCAGATGAAGATTACAGAGTAGCAAGGCTCAGTGAACTAGAGTTACTAGATGAAAGAAGACATCATGCCTTCAACCACTTACAAGGCTATCAGAATCACCTTAGAAGGAACTATCATAAGAAGGTGAAGCGATGAAAATTTGAGGTAGGAGACCTTGTCCTCATGGAAAATTAGAAGAATCAAGCAGAGAGAGTTAAACCCAGAAAGTTTGAGCCTAACTGGCTAGGACCATTTGTCATTATCAACTCTACTCAGAGTGGGGCATTCATACTAGCAACACCAAAAGGAGATTAGCTCCCCGGATACATAAATAACATGAACCTCAAGAGGTTCTACCCTTGAGGTCTATATGGTCAAGGCACCTATCTACATATCTAGAAAATACCAAAAAAAATCAAAAAGTACAAAATGTTACCTTGGTGAAAACTTGGCAAACAGGCACCTTGGCAACAACCAAAAAATTAAAAAAAGAAAAAAAGTCAAGAGAAACAAAATCACTCTCTCAGTGAAAACCTGGTAATCAGATGCTATTGAGTAGGTACCTTGGTGAAATCCTGTCAAATAGGCACCAAGTTTTCAAATCTAGCTTCACCATCAATGAACTCCAAAAGCTTGACCAGATTTCAAAATGCAAGACTGACTACCCAAGCTAGATCAAGAAGCACAATCCCCTCTGAGCACCAAGAACTTACCCATGGTTAATATTGGTCCACCAGACTAGGGGGTGATTCTAAATGACCTAAAAAAATCCTAAAAATCAGAAAACTCATCAAAAACCCTAAAAAGTTCAAAATCAAGAGAAAATCAATCTTCATCAAAAAAATTCAAAAAAATTACAAAATCCCAAGCAATAAAACCAACTTGGTTATCAAGAGAGAAAAGGGTGATCATGCCTAGTCAATCAATGTCACAATCATGAGCTTTGTAAATCAACATTGGGCTTATTTGACACAGCTTTATCATTCTATCAATTCAAACATCAAGCAACTGGTGACCAAGCCAATCTATCAATTGTCACAATCATGAGCTTTGCGAACTAGCATTGGGCCCATCTGACACAACTTAATTAGCTGCCAACACGATCAAATCAATATATCAAATGTCACAATCATGAGCTTTGTGAACCAACATTGGGCCCATCTGACACAACATGATCAGCTACCAACATGATCAAAGCAATCAATCAATCAATCCTATCAATTATCTTACACAGTGATGGGTGTGCTCAAACCAGACAGGTCAGTCTTATATGAGTAATCTATTACTAAAACCAGACACACTCAAGCAATCAAGCCAATCAAGCCTATCCATAGTGTCGAGCCAATCAAGAGAATCCAACTGCATTGAGGAACCATCCAAAAATGTTGACTAGGTCAGTCAAGTTGGTCAGATGTTAGTCTATATTTCACGGTTATGTTCTTATGCTACTCCAGGATACACCATGTGAGGAGAGTGGCTATGATAGATCATGAATTATTTTCTTTAATTATTGTCTATTGAATGTTCATTTCAATTTCAGGGCCATGATGATTTAGGATAAATGCGGTAGGCGCTGTCAGTTATCTAGCAGCCACGTAGTTCCACGATCCGAGCTTAACCCTGGGAAAGAATTGGACATTCCTTCTCTTTTATGTTGCTTTTTTTCTTTATAGAATCAAGAGCTTGCAACAATATTTAGATGGACTCCGAGTTTCTTTGGAGTTCTATCTTATTTTCAATGGTCTTTCCCTTTATGTTGCAAACAAGAGCTCACAATGCTATCCAGATGGACTCTAGGGGCGTAGGAGTTCTATCTTGTTTGCTTGGATTTCCCTTTCAGAAATCAAGAGCTCACAGTGTTATAAAGATGGACTCTGGGTGCATAGGAGTTCTATCTTGGTTTCTTTGTTTTATATTAATTCAGAGGACAAGCGATATCCAGATGGTCAATATCTAGGTGCTTTTGACTCTCTTTCTTTTCAAACAGGGAACATAGTTGAACCCAGATGGTCAATATTTGGGTGTACTATGGTTCTCTTTCTATTTAAATCTCTCTACTCCTTCTGCTATCAAGAGGTCATGGTGGTATTTAGGTGGTATGTGATCTGGATCATTTGACGCTCTTTCAGAATATCAAAAAATACAAAAAAAAAAGAAGAAAAAAGATGCAATGATGACAAATATTGGAAACAGGGGCAACGACTTGGGAAATTCATCCTTTCTATCAGATCATATCTATCCAAAAATACAAAAAAGAACATCCTTTTTATCATTTCATTCTATTAGGTCAATCTTAGAGCACATCTATCCAAACTAACTTCTTTCTAACTAACACATGCATTACTCAGATATTTTGTGCATAGTAGATTACATTCATTCCATTAAGTACATCAAAAAATGATAAAAACATGGTAGTTGAATACATGATAAATCATAAAATCACATGCATCCATAAGCACCTCATATGAACATGCATTTCATTTCCACCATCCTGCATGAACATGTCAGTATCATAGGAAAAGCAAATCATCAATATACGAGTCTGCATAATAGAATCATATTGCATATACATCTCATCATCTAAACCACCAAATCATGTAGAATCATACATATAGAAAAGTAAACCATTGCACACCATATCAAAGACACTAGCTGCATCTCATATAAATCAAACTATCTGAGTACAATGAATAGTCGCAATTCTGATTAAAGAAAGGTAATCAACATACATATCAATAAATATCATTGTGTCAGGATACAAAAATGGTACTACTCAGAGTATATACAATGACAAAACTAAAAAAATAGTACATGATACATAAAAAGGGTCAACATGAGCTGTGCCCACCCTCACCAGGAGGTGGACAAGGGGGTGGAATGTAAGAATCTATCCTATGGGATGATATAGGATCTCTAACACCACTTCTCTAAGATCACTAGGTCCTGCTCGATCTCTAGGAAGCTGTATAATTGGGCACCCTCTATGCTGCAGGAATTGCACCCTCATAATGATGCCTCCAATACTCAATCTCTCTCTGAGCATCACACCTAGATCTATAGTACCTATCAAGAACCTCCTGGTGTGAGACATCATGTACATTGTCAATAAAAGAGTGAACTTCAGCTCAAGCCTGCCGCTCTCTAGACTCGGCCGCTATAACCCGGGCCTCCAAAGCAGTAGCACGTGCATCAGATAAAGCAAGCTTGGCCTAAAGGTCCTGAACCTACTAAGTGAGGGGCTCCACCTCTGAGGGATCATCCTCCATGCCTCCCATAGCCATGTCCATGTCCCCCTCCTCCGCCCTATCTCCCAAACCCTCACCTCCTCTCCTCCTACCAACCCACAAATCATTAACACTCTCTGAGCTCTCCCATGTACTGCTACCAGTGCTGCCACTATCTCTAGAGGAACCAGTCTCCGCACTCTACTCATCTAGAGCCTCCACGTCTATATCACCAATCTCAATATCAACCTCCTCAATGACTACTTTGTCCTCCTCTCTAGGAGCCAGAATAGCTGTTGTCCGCTGGTGAACTCTCTGCACCAACTGGGGTGCCTCCTCCATGGCCTCCTCATCCTCCAAAATAGTGCCCAACACAACTTGAGGGGCACTATTTTGACCACCACTCCGGCCACCTCTAGTCCTAACCCCACCACCAGCACCCCCGAGACTAGGATCATCACCTCCATCATCTCCCCTACCCCCTCCCCCGTCTCTCCCACCATCCCTCCCTCCCCTACCACCCTCTCTCCCCCCATCCCTGCCACCATGTCTCCCTCTATCATGACCTCCCTTACCATGCCATACCTTTCAGGCCCTCCTCATAATAGTCCTAGAAATAGGATGTGAGACATCTTTAAGTGCAACCGACCGATGCTACAACCAATGGGCATCATATTGGGGTGTAGTTCCTGCAAAAGACAAATTCAAATATCAGTATCAGCACAGATAAGGACATAAGTATCAAAATGAGATATGAGAAAAGTATCACATAATAGAAAGGAAGTACATAAGAAATCATATACAAGACAAACCTACGTCTACAGTAGCAGAGCGCTAGGTCCATGCCACAGGAAGTAAGCTTAAAAACTTAGTGCGGGCAGCATCAAGTGATACTACACCATCCCATACAACAAAGTTCCTCGACCTCCAAGAAAAGTATGCATAAGAATCAGAAACATCTTGCTGCTCTCCGAACTGGCGCAACACCCTATCGGTGTTGTGAAAGTCTATCATATGAACATGATCAGTAACGCATCCAATCAAGTATCTTCGCTAATGATAGAATGGGAGATGGATGTCCTCTCCATCCCAGACATGACAATATCTATATGGCCTCCAAATAAAGTATGGTATCATGTCCAACTATTGCTTCCAATATGTCAAATGACCCATATGAGTCTAAATAATGGCCCCATCATACATGAATACATATGGCCTATTAGCTGGAAGAGCACAGGCACCAACAGGATGACATACGACAATATGCTCCCATGCCCATATCTAAAGCAGGGTCGCACCACAGTCGAGCAACTTACCATCAAGGTAAGCCACAAAACATATGAAAATGCATGTGGGCTAACATGCATGGACCCCAAGGACATATGATGCGATCCCTAAACATACTCTGTAATATAGTACCGAAGCTGATAGAAAAACCACGATGTTGACGATCGGGGCATAAAATGCCACATATCAAACTGCCCAGTAAAGTGGACAGCCTATCAAGGCCCAAGTTGAATCTGGACCATGGAATATCATAATCACCAGCCAACCCTAGATGATCCCGGGGAAATCCAGAAATCTCAGTCAAAGAAACAACACCAGTGCGAGTGGAATACTCCACAAGCTCGCCCTCGATCGGCAGCTAGAGGATGCGATACACATCATCCAAAGTGACAGTACACTCCCCGGTCAATAACCAGAAAGTGCATGTCTCAGAATGCCACTGCTCTACAAGAGAAGAGATCAAAGCCCTATTGGTCATGATCTCAGGCATATAACAAAGCCAGTACAAACCAAGATCTCAAAGAATTTACCTGTAATCCTCTGTTAGCTGAAATCTGTATACAAGACCTGCCAGCCTGGACTCTTGACAGCACAGAATCCACCTAGTGAACTACACACATAAATAAATCAGAAAAATATCAGTTTCAGACATTAAGGCAAGTAAAAAAAGCAAGAAAAAGCAGATATCAGACAAAGACATCATGCAAATAGTGCTAAAAATTTGATTGTGGTAATAAAGCAATACAACTGCGGTACTTTTATGTGATTGTGGAACACAAATAGCAAGTGCGGCATACAAACATCAATTGTGGCATACAACATACACAAGTGCGGAACACTTATCAATTGTGGTAACCAACTGGAAATTGTGACATTTAAACCGCAACCGATTGTGTCACACAAATGTAATTCTCAAAAAAGTACAAATTTTAAAAGTGATAAATGAAAGAATTAATGACATGCAAAGAGGTAAAACTCACCAGACACCCTACGCCAGCTGGTCTACGGTAGGTCCAGACTCGGTTAGATAGGTGAGTAACACTAGGAAGGCCCGCCATTGCAAGAAAATAGGAGAAAAGAAGACACAAAACATAAAGTAAACTCACCAAGATATCAGAGCTCCAAGATCGTAATGTGGAAAATGAATGGCTCTTTTTGCTATTTATAGGGGTTTCAAAAACCCTAATTTCACCAGGAGCTCTAAAAATTTCTTCCCGGTCCCCAAAAAATTTGACAGTCAATAACAAGGGTATTTTAAAGTATCTTTCAAATCTGTCAGCTACCTAGCTTTAGAAATTGCAGTTTCAACAAATCAACACTCACATCGTGACTTTTTGCTCAAATTTGTTGAGGGGGCATAAATACACCTACTATTGCTGGGGCAAGCTGGGGCAAAATCAGAGAATCTTTGACACACTGCAACAAGTCACATTGCATCAAAGAGGGGCAAATGTAGACACCCTAAAATGGACAGGCTTGCGACTTTACATTAAAAACACAAATTTTCATCTATTAATTAATGGTTTTTCTAATCGTTAATTAATCATCTATTTTCCTCTAAATTCATTCCCCAAATCATCTAATCAAATTCCCAAAATTAATTAAATAATTAATTTTATTTAATTAATTAACCTTAATTTATTAATTACCATTAATTAATAAATTTAATTCAATTTCCTATAGTTTAAATTTAAATATTTAAACTTACTAATTAAATTCTTCCAATTAAATTAATTTCAAATAAATTAATTTAATTTCATTCAATAAAGCAATTCTAAATAAAAAAGAATTCAATTATCTCACATTTTGAAAACATTAATTAAATAAATGAATTAAATATTCATTTATCTTCAAAGAGATAACTCCAATCAGATCACATGGGTTACTCCACCCATCTCTCCAGTCCACATGGGTAACTTCACCCACTTCTTCAGTTCAAAA